>JAKSZP010007992.1:0-195663 GCA_022478985.1 Massospora cicadina | reverse complement strand
AATTCAATGTGCTTGAATAATTGTAAATAATTTCATGAACGACGGAATCTCTCTAATCCGCTGTAGCTATTTCAGGATTATCATCTAGTTATATCAGAATCTTAACAAAGCCCATTTTTGAACTTCAGCTTCAGTCAAGAAATCTGTTATACTAAGATAAGTAATGTCATTTCAGGGGGCTCCAAGATGTTTAGGTGAAAACATCTATCAGAAATGGAGAATATTAGCAATCAAGAAAACCAACCTGTTGATCAGTCAAGAAGTGTAACTCAATGGATTAATACCTTCAGTACAAAGTACCTCCTATAAAGCTGAAAGCCTTGAGCTTTGGGCACATTCCTAGTTACCTTACTATCCGTTGACAATGATCAGTATCAATTCCAATATGTTTTCATCTAACTTATTAATTAGCTACTGATTAGCATCTACTCTGTGAGGGGAGCTCCAGTCGCTCCAACGCCTCTTCAGTGCCTTCCACAATGCGAGATTTATATACCTCAGCTCAATTACCCTCTGGAGAATTGACCTTAGGTACCAAATGCTATATCCAAAGCTTCATCCATCTGGCCTTACACCAACTTCTACAATTAGTTGGTCTGCATCACCATGGACTATCATGACAACTTGGGCTTACTCAAATCCTGCACTCAAATATTGCTGACTTTTATATTGTGGCCTCCTCCTTTTTTACAAGATTTGGGAAGCCATTATTGACAACTGTCACCTAATTAATAAACTCAGAATCAGCTTTCCATTTTAGGTAGTGTAATATCAGGTTACTCGAGGACCAGCTTCGTAAAAATGTTCAGCTCTTTGAAACCACCTGGTAATAGCGCCTCAAATAGGCTGAAAACCAAATTTAAAACCCCCCAGAAGCATTTCTAAGAGTTGCCCACCCACAATCTTGCCTCTGGAATTGAAGGTCTTAGGGAATGAGGCCCTTGTGGGCCTCAAGGACCTCTGGTCCCATGGGGTATACTCTTAGTGACAATGACTATTTCTGTAAAAAAGGCATTTTAACAGCCCTTGCTGCCTTATGGGATCAAATTTGCAATCGGATCAGGGGTGTTAGCACTGTGTGGATGGTTTCTCTCTTGACCCTAGGGTTTCAATTTAGACCTTGTCATATGAAATGGAAAAATTCAGTAAATTTACCAAGATCATCAATATTTGCATTATCCATCTTGAGAAAACCTATCAAAGGTTAAAAACTGCTTGACTAGCTTTGAGAGCCAGCTGCTTCTCCAACAAACCGTGATTCAAGCATTAAAAGAGCATGTTGCTCATAAAGCCTCAATTACCTCTTTAAAACAAAACTAAGATGCCATTCAGAGTACATTAAAGTTTAAGGCAGCAACTGGATCAACAGGCCTCTTATGACTATGCAGAAACTACGTTTTCTAAGCCTGCACTAATTACTGGCATCAATAGCTTTTCTACTGCTATTGTGACTAACTTCTAGCCTAGTTTCAAGGGTTAAATTTACCCCTGGCCATAAAACATTACCTTCTTCTTATATGCATATGAGAGTTCCAGGGAAGAGGATAGCAACTGGCCTAAGGTGAAGCATACCACTTTTTTTGAATAGCACCTCTTGGGAGATTATGACTCCAAGTTAAAGAGGTACCACACCTTAGAAAAAGTCAATAACACCCTAATCCAGGAATTTAGAAGCAACAAAATCTTTGAAAATCGAAGAAGTCATTCATGGGCATTTAGCTGAGTAAAGGGGAAAGTCTATATGGAGTTTACCATCCAATTCTACGGTCAATTGCAACTTTTGGAAAACACTAATTATATCAATTTGGATGACGCCATAACTACTTTCATTTCCACGTTGGGTTCTTATCCTGAGGTTTAAATGCATATGATCACCCAAAAGAATAGCTTCACCTGCATCTGGGAAACTAAGGAGGCACTTAATGAAATCCATGCTCCTATCTTACACTTTATGTCAACTGCATCTTCCTAGTCCGATTGCCCTCAGGTCCATGTTGTTGAAAAAACAATAGAATCCCTAACCTCAATGCTCCTACTACAGTGGAATCGTCATAGTATCATGGCTTTTTGAAGAAACTTACCAAGTAGGGGGGAATTGTGCCGTCACTTTTAAGGACGAGGCACTTCATGTTGACATCCCTATACCACCTCAAGAAAGTTAGCAGTCTCTAAGAAGCCTATTGCCATCATACCCAAAGAAGATGATTGATCATCGTTGATAATAAAGAACCTAATACTGCTTACACTTCTTCTGATAAAACTTTTATGTTACTCGCTCTACCCCGCAGTTTAGGAGCTTAGTCAATGATGCCTTTGTTTAAATCCACAAAATATGTTTTTATGGCTTTGTGATAGAGGTTCCCCCATGAATGGCATTTCGTCCGAATTAATAATGTATATCTAAATTGCTCTGGACTTATTACTTTACATGGAATACTGAACAGCTGGACCACAATGCACTCAATCCATTGGGGCCTATTACTCTCTACCCATTTACTTTAAAAAGATTTTTCATGAATACCACTACTGTTGCAAAAGACAACCTAAACTATAACCTTCTCCTGTGGACTAGTTTTTTCAAGATTATTCAGTTGTCATGCACTATAATGGGGATTATTACCCTTGCTAGGACGCCAGATCCACATGTTTTGAAACCTCCTGTCAGATTCTAGTGGATTGACTCAAAAATAAACCCTTTGACAAGCATCAGGTTGGGCCAATTATCCTCCCAATGCTCGAGCTATTACACTAATTCTTACCTCAAAGCCTATTGCAACTACACAGTATGGGCCAGATATCTAAACATAAATTTTATCAAGTACTTTATCAAAAAAGCTTGGCTAAATACGCTCGCACATTATGACCAATTATCATTGCAAACCAAACTTCAGCAATTGGTTCTAATTATTTGGAACAATATAAAACTTTCAGTATACAAACTCATTCGGGACTGACTTGAAGTTAACTTTTTTAAGACTCATGGACAATCAGATGAATGATAACATAATCAATTTCCCGCCCTAGTGAAAAATTTGTATGTCAATCCATGTAATCGGCACAATAGCACTTGCACATGAACCGCAAAAGGGAGTACCTAGCACTATTTAGAGAGAGGCCTGCCAACGTCCTGCTAAGGGGTACGTCATCTACTTCAGTTAGTGCAGAAATTTTACAGATGTATTTTGTCAGCATTATGAGCAAACTCAAAATCAAGAAGATCCTAGAATAAGTTTACATGTTTATATTGCAATTTTTGTCCCTGAAATCAACCCAATTTTGAGAGTATTTTGCAACCAATAAACCTAGCAATAGTTCTCATTCATATCAGTTCAAGGGCCAAATTGAGGTTGTAAAATATCTGTTGCAATTTTGTGCTTGAATGTAGCCAGGAAATGCCCTAGAGGTATAATTATTGGCGCGTGGCCTAATTACTGATTATCAAAATAGATTTATTTAATAAAAGATATATATCTTATCTCTTTACTGGTCTTTATCTGATCCCTAACTTTGGAGAAGTTGTTTACAAGCTGAAAATGCCAAATCCATATCTTGTATAAAAACCTGCCTTGAAAGAAGTTTCCAATTATGTTGGTAAAAGTTAATCCCAAATTCATCCAGAAGAGTCAGGGCTATTCGAATATGCCTAGTGAGTTTCTGAATGGTGGTAATACCATAAGCCACTGGCAATATCAAGGATCATTCAACGAAGCTTTGTTCCAAATTAAGCAGGCAGGATATGAAATATCAAGTGATCAGTTCTTGAAACTTCACACCTTCTGTGACACCAAGATGGAGGTCAAAGTTTGGGCTTGCCTGTTGGAGAGAGAGTCTGGATTAGCTAAATCAAGTATCATGTAAGGGGCTTCAATGTATGATTACTCCTACTGCAGTAGATGTTAATGAAAAATTTTAATATAGTTGCCTAAGACGACAAATATACCACCGTTGTTAAGGTTTTCATTGACACCTGGGACTATAACAAAATTCGCTTATTGGGAGCTAGGTAGGGTAATCTGGGGCCTTCACATGGAGTAACTGAGGAAAGCTCTTAGAAATATAGGTGAGAAAACAACACTAGAACCCAGAGAGGCACCTTAAAGAAGGGTCCTGTAGGGGCCTGGATGTGGTGTGGGATGACAGCTAATGAATGTAACCTAACTTGTTCTTTTGGGTGCTTCCATCATACTTTGGGGGGGAATATGGGCAGAAAGGGGGAGGCAAGAGTTGGACTTATCGTCTGTCACACTAATTCTTTACAAAGTGAGGCGCAGCAAAAGCAGGTCTTAACGAAAAGTATGGGGCAATCCTGATTGGCTGGTCTTTGGCTCACCTGTCTACAATCACCACCATGGTTTTCTAAGTTGGCCTGAGAACTGGATAGGGCCGGTAGCTTACATGGGCTTACACTGGTGCCGCGAAAGGTGTGAGCACTTATGTACCAAATTGATTGACTGACACAAAAGGTCTGCAATGGTTCTTGCACAAAAAGGGCTTGGAGAGCAAACTTCGTCAGAAACAAACCGGATAGACCAACTTTGTTAACAAATCAAAAGCAGGGGTACCCCTGCTGCACAGAAGTCTCCAGTCTCCTTTGCGGTAGTGACTACCAATGGAATTGGTTTCAGAACTTAATTTTTTGAAGCGGGGAACTCCATACCCTCCAAGGATCTGACGGCAAGCATGGTGGAGAGCCTCAAGAGGGTTCACGCCATGGAAGGGAAGACTGGGTGGTCGAAGGAGATGCTCATGGTCATGGTGATTGAGGTGTGCAGGTTTGCCCCACTCCATATTTCACGTTTGGCCCCTGGGTTTAAACTTATGACCTTCCAGTTTGAGCTTCAAAAGGAATAGTTTTTGGCTGCCAGTTTGAGAACAAAGAATGAGGAGGCCGTATGCCATGACAAAAGTTTCAATATTGGAAGGTACATTCTGAGGGATGTAACACCTGTTATCACTAAAGGGTCCATGATGTCTCAGTTGAAAGGCTTTAACAAAGTGATCTCTTTTAAGAATAACAAACTAGTAAAGAGCTTGAAGCAGAAGTTCGGTAGCTTGAAAAAGTTCACCGTGGCATCAGGGGACTGGGTTTTGAAGGTTATACTTTTGAATTCATACGTGGAGTTGCCTTGTTCAGTCACTGTAGGGACCAGGAGTGTCCCTATAGTACCGCTAGACAGGTGCTTCTTGCGTGGTGTGAAGTGGCACGTCAGAATCAAATTCTCTCAGGTTCACCCTCCTGCAGCAATGGCCAAATCTACTGGGCTAGCACGAGGTTGTCAGTAAAGGTGCCATCAGAGAAAGAGAAGTTTGATCTCCAGAAGGCGTTGGAGAAACTGACTGAGTTGTCAACCAAAGCAAGGGAGGAGGCAGCGGCTGGTAATACTTCGGAGGCGGTGATTGGGGTTTTGAAAAGTTTCAGAAAGGTTAATAAGGAATCAATGCTGACCTGGAAGGTGCAGGAAGTCATTAAACTCCAAATTGAGCTAAGTGGCGCTTTGTGTCAATGTGCAAAGGACATTTTAGAAACGGTTGCTTCCCAAATGGATAAGGTTCTCCACATCACTCAATAACGTAAGAGGTGGGTGACAATTAGGTATGTGGGTGGGACAGAGTGCGCAAGGCCCATAGGGGAAGAGGCAAAGGCGAGGGAGGTGTTGCCTGCTAGCAATAGTGGGCCAATGCCTTGTAACCCAATGCCTCTAACTAAATGGAGGGATCTATTGAGGACTCTGGTAATGGTAAAATTCTGGAGGCTGCTGTGACCAAGAAGCCACCACTGTAACAGTCAAGGCGTTGCCTGACCACCACATAGTCCTAATCTTCCCTAGGGTGATAGTCGTGGCCAGGGGAGAGGAGCTTGACCGCTCCATTTATCATAAATGGCAATCTGATGAATCAGATGCCTTGAAATTGGAAGCAATATCAAATTGAAAGGCTGATGGGGAAGGGAAGCCTCGGAAATGGCGCTCTGGCCAAACAGATGCTGCCAAATCCAATATTGCTAAATGCGGCGATGTGGGATCAGACCCCCAGATGCAAATTTCTGACCAATTGGAGGCTGAATCCATTGCAAATGGGAGTATCAATAAGGATGAAAATCCTTGCGAATGGCGCTCTGGCCAACTAGATGCCGCCAATTGAAATATTCCCAAAAGAGGCAACAAACCAATATCAGGGAATTTGGGCGAAGGGAACAGCCCAGGCTTTGAGAGAAAATTGAAGCCAAAGAATAAATGCGTAAAAGTTTTCACAACCCCAAGGGTACCCAGCCCGAGTTTGAGAATGGGCCTCAACGCCAAAATTGAGGGTCTAGATTCTCAAATAGGGCCCGCCGCCGGGAAGATGCCCACAGACTTCGCGGGAACAGGACCTGCTCTTCCCCAATAAGCTCAGTATAAATCTGAGCAGGCGAAACTGTGTAAAGCAGTTTTGTCTTGTATGATATTAAATAAAAAATAATAAATTCGAAAATACAGTTTTTGCATTTGTAAATCAGTTTATTAAGCAAACCTGGAAACCCCCACATGGACAGCAGTTCAGACTTTGACAGGGCCATTCAGTCCCTGTATGCCCTCTCAGGGGGTCAGGCCCTCCTCTTGAGCGCCAGCATTGTCCTAACTGTGGCCAAACCTTCATGGTAAAGTGGTTTCCGCATAGTCGGATTCAGGATCTCTCAACAGCAGGGATATCCTGCCTGCGAGCCCTCACTTGGGCACTCTTGCCTAACTGCTTTGTGGCAGTTTTCAGAGACCCCGTCCATCACATTAGACAAAATTCATTTAAATTGATGTCTCTATTACTGGATATGGTGAACAAGCCATCTGAACGCGCCCTGCCTGCGTGATATGAACACCCAACCACGTGTTTGATGGTCATCTTCTCTCTTCTATTTCTCCTAATAGAAGTCGCCCGTTTCCTTCCCTCAAAGGGGCATACCAATGTCTACTTTCAACCCGAGCAGTCCGCGTCTGAGTTTTGACAGACCCTCACCCCAGGAGAGTTGAGCACCTTGCACACCACCTTCTCGCGTGTAAAACTTCAAGCCCAGCTGACCACGGCGTCAGGAGGAACAGCCCCAGTGTCACTTCAGATTGCCCAGATAATAACCGCCCTGCCCAGAAACCTAGCGGATTGGTTCAATGAGCTACTGGAAACCCAGACGATGATCCCTCCCACCTTGGAGGAATGACTTCAACTGGTTGAGAGAGCGGCTACGCTGAATGAGTCCCGAGATGCTGCATGGTCCGCCCTTCTGAACCTGACTTAAGGAAAGATGTCAGTCATGGAGTATGCCCGTGTGTACCACCCTTTGGCCAAGGCTGCTAAGGTCACCCCTACCCAGATAGCACGAATGTTCCGCCAGAACCTCCACTCAGACATCCTTATGGCATTGGCTGCCACACGCCTGGGGGCTGTCCTCGATGAGGAGATTTTAATCATGACCCAGGTGGAGGGCCAACTAGCGTTAGCGCAAGTGAAGGCCCATACCAGAGTATAACAGGGGAAGTTCCGCGGCCGCCGAGCTGAGTCTGAGGCAGTCTCCAACCCCTCGCAGGAGTCCACACAGGGTTTTCCCTCTGGCTTCGGCAATGGGGTAAACCCTTTGGGAAACCACAGAGAGGGAAACCCTAGTCCCTCCTACAACTTCCGCCCTACTCCTGCGCGCGTTGCTACCATCAATAAAGGAAATACCTCGTCTTGTCTCTATGTCCCCTATTCGTTACAGCTCTGGGGAAGAAAGAGGGAGGATCAGCTGTGGGCGCTGGTGGACACTGGAGCGGAAGAGAATTACATAGATCACGGGTTAGCAAAAGAAATGAGGCTGTAAATGGAATGAAAGGAGCCGTGACGCTGGCAGACACCTCAAAAACGGTTAGCAGTTGGAAGATCAAGATCCAGGTGCTGCTGCGGCAGGGGCCTCACACCTTCCAAGAGTCATTCAGTGCCATTAAAAATCTGCCTCATCTCATAATCCTGGGCATGGAGTGGTGGCACAAGTACTCCCCTCAGTTCAAACTGCAGGAGTGTTTGGTCTTGCTACACCCCAAGAACCAACCCCAGTAGCATTAGATTTCTTCACCACTGGCGGAGGGAAGCCTGGGGTGAACGCAGTAGTAGGCTGGAGATGGAGGCGGACATACCCACCGAATTTCGTGCATATGCTCACCTGTTCCAGAAGAACCAAGCTCCCCTAAACAACCCCAAATGGGCCTTTCCCTTTTACTTTCAAGTTCAAAAAGGATGCGGAGTTCCCCAAGGGTTGTCCCATCTACCCTTTGAACCTTAAGGCGAGGGCGGCCCTTGAGGTCTATGTCAAAGAAATGCTGAAGCGTGGTATGATTGTTTCATCTAATTCGCCAGTGGTCGCCAATACTCCTAGTCCCAAAAGCAAGTGGCGAGCTTTGGCTGTGTGTGGACTACCGGCGGCTGAACGCAATCACCGAGTCTGACCCTTACCCCATCCCTCTGATGGAGACCATCTCTCAGATGATCTCGGGCAGCCAGGTTTTCATTAAGTTGGACCTGGTTGATGCGTTCAACTGACTTCTGGTAATCGCTGAACAACAACCATATATGGCTTTCAAGTGCCACTTAAGAGTTTTTGAGTATAAGGTGATGCATTTTGGCCTCAAAAACGCCCCAGCAGTGTTCCAGCGCACCATAGACAACGCGTTTAAGAAATCTAATTGGAAAATGTTATGTGGTGTACATGGATGACATACTTGTGTTTTCCAGGACCAAGGAGGACCACAAAGGAGATGTGCTGAGCGTGCTGGAAGACCTCATCAAAGGCGGACCTCCGCTTGAAGCCATCCAAATGCGAGTTTCACAAGGACTCAGTATCCTTCTTAGGGAACGTAATCTTCCAAAAGGGAAAAGCCATATGCCCGGACAAGCTGAAGGCAGTACGGGAGTGGTCAGCCCCTAAGGATAGAATGGGTGTTGGAAGTTTCCTGGGCGTGGTGAACTTCCTAAGAAGGTTTGCAAAGACCTTTCCAAGATGGCGGCCCCCCTAACTCGCCTGACAGGGCAGGTCCCGTTCCATTGGGGAAAAGAGGAGGAGACAGTCTTCCAAGCCATCAAGGAGAGCCTCATGAAGGCACCAGTACTAGCCCATCCTGACGCCGACTGTCTTTTCATAGTGGAGACTGACGCCTCCAACTTTGCAATTGGGGCAGTCCTGCTGCAAGAGGGAGAAGATGGGGTAGACCATCCCGTAAGCTACTTTATCAGGAAAATGCTGCCCACTGAGACCAACTACCCCGTGTATGACAAGGAGCTCTTAGCGATTGTATCAGCCTTGGAGGAATGGCAGCACCACTTACTCTACGTCAGACATCCCTTTACTATCAGAACGGACCACAGAGCCCTCGAATTTTACAAGAGCCCAAAGCGCATGAACCAGCGCCAGGCCAGATGGCACCTAGAGCTGGCATCTTATGATTTTAGGATTGTGTACAAGCCGGGGGAAAGCAACCTCATCCCAAATCTCTTAAGCAGGGACTCAGGTAGAGTCCTTCCCAAGGGAGGAGCTGGATGCATACAACACCGCCACTATGTTGCCCTCAAATGTGTTCGCTGTCATCCAGAATGCCACCAAGGAACTGGGGGAAAAGCTCCAGGCCGCCCAGCGAAGCTCAAAGTATGGGACAACACTGTGGAAGGACCTGGAGGAGGGGGTAAAGAACGAGCAACATAAGAATTTCTGTAAAAGGAAAGGCCTCATTCTCCACAAAGGGCGCCCATGGCTGCTCAGCCGCGAGCTCCAGGAGGAAGCAATAAGCGCTTTCCATGATCACCCCTCTGCAGGACACCCTGGAAATGAGAAAACCATAGAGCTCCTGGCCCAAAGTTACTTCTGGCTGGGGATGCCCTGCGCCGTAAGGGAGTACATCCCAAAAGTGTCACTTGTGCCCGTTCCAAGCACGTTAGGCAGAAGCCTTTAGGAAAACTTATGCCCCTCCAGATTGCAGAAATACCATGGTCCTCACTGAGTGTGGACTTCATAACGGGGCTTCCAATATCAAAGGGATATGACGCTGTGATGGTGGTGGTAGACAGAATGACCAAGTACGCGGAATTCTTTCCTTGTAACTCCACCATCACAGCAAAGGGCATGGCGGATATCTTCGTTAATGAGGTGTTCGCCCACCATGGTCTACCGGAGGAGATATTATCGGATAGAGACCCCCAATTCATTGCCCAATTTTGGCAACACCTACTTGAAAATCTTCAGATCAAGCCATGCAGATCCTCAGCTTACCACCCGCAGGCTGACGGCCAGATGGAACGAGTTAACCAAGTCCCCAAGCAGTACCTGAGATGCTACATGATTACACAACAGGAACGCTGGATGGATTGGCTAAGACTAGCCCAATTCGCATATAATAACTTGACCCATTTGTCAACAGGAATGTCGCCATTCATGGCAAACTATGGGTTCCACCCAAAGATGATGGAAACCAACCCCAGAGGTCCAATCCAGAGGCCAACGACTTGGCAACAGAAATGAAGAAAACTTGAAAGCCCTGAATGCAAACTTAGTCAAAGCGATAGATATGCAGAAGAGGAAGTCTGACACTCACTGATCTGAGGCCCCGGAGCTAAAGGAAGGAGACCTAGTGATGAACAACTCAAAGAAATACTCGGTGCTGGCAAGCTGTAGGAAATTTGGACCAGTCACTATGGGCCCATTCAAAGTCCTCCACCAGGTAAACAAAGTGGCGTACAAGCTTGAGTTCCCCGAGGGATCGCGGGCACACCCAGTGCTGCATGTCTTGCAACTTAGGAAGTTTGAAGGCCCTCTCACAGAGAAACTGGAGCCTGTCCACTCGGGAAACATGGGAGAGGTGGAGTATGAGGTGGAGGAGATCTTGGAGTCAAAAATCTCGAGGAGAAAGCGCTGGTACCTAATCAAATGGGTAGGATACCTGGTGGAGGAGTCCACCTGGCAGATGGCCAATGACTGCAGCAACTGCCCACAGAAGGTGGAGGAGTTCTGGAACTGAGGGGCTCTCATCTGGGGAGGGTGATGTAACGGTCAAGGCATTGCCTGACCACCACATAGCCCTAATCTTCCCTAGGGCGATAGTTGGGGCCAGGGGAGAGGGGCTCAACCGCTCCGATTATTATAAATGGCAATCTGATGAGTCAGATGCCATGAAATCAAAAGTAATATTGAATCAAAAGGCTGATGGGGAAGGGAAGCCTCGGAAATGGCGCTCTGGCCAACCAGATGCTGCCAAATCCAAAATTGCTAAATGCAGTGATGAGGGATTAGACCCTCAGATGCGAATTTTTGACCAATTGGAGGCTGAATCTGTTGCATATGGGTTTATTGACAAGGATGAAAATCCTTACAAACAGCGCTCTGGCTAACCAGATGCCGCCAAATGAAATATTCCCAAAAGAGTCAATGAAGCAATATCAGGGAATATGGGCGAAGGGAACGGCCTGGGCTTTGAGAGCAATTTGAGCCAAATAATAAATGCATAAAAGTTTCCGCAACCCTGAGGGTACCCAGCCTGAGTTCAAGAACGGGCCTCAGTGCCAAAATTGAGGGTCTAAATTTTCAAATAGGGCCCGCCGCCAGGAAGATGCCCACAGACTTCGCGGAAACATGACCTGCTCTTCCTAATAAGCTCAGTATAAATCTGAGCAGGCGAAACTGTGTTAAGCAGTTTCATCTTCTATAATATTAAATAAAACATAATAAATTCGAAAATAAAGTTTTAGCATTTGTAAATCAGTTTATTAGGCAAACCCGGAAACCCCCACATGGACAGCAGTTCAGACTTTGACAGGGCCATTCAGTCCCTGTACGCCCTCTCAGGGGGTCAGGCCCTCCTCCTGAGCGCCAGCATTGTCCTAACTGTGGCCCAAACCTTCGTGGTAAAGTGGTTTCCACATAGTCAGATTTGGGATCTCTCAACAGCAGGGCTGTCCTGCCTGTGGGCCCTCACTTGGGCACTCTTGCCTAACTGCTTTGTGGCAGTTTTCAGAGCCCCCATCCGTCACAACCACCTTCTACTCAGTATAGTATTGGAAAGGGGAGGAAGAAACAGAGTCCCGCTAAAGCAGCTGAGGTGGAAGAGGATTGGGACCCCCCAGATCCTGACACCGAAGCTTCTTCAGTTTAAAACCTATGGCGATCAGGGTTGAATTTGCTAATGTGCGGGGTTTAAATGGACTCAGGCCATGGCAGTGTGTGAAACTTTAATTGTAACAACACATGATAGATATCATCTTCCTCACTAAGACTAAGTCCAAATTGGGGTGGAAGAGGACTGGGCTTATGGGTTTCCTCTAAAGCAATCTTTTTACTCCCACTTTGTGGATCAATAGAAATCATACTTGCCCTTAAAGGAGGGAAAGAGGGAGTTGGAGAAAGCAAAGGGGGTATTTTTGGTCTGGTGGGCGGACAAAATCAAGAAGTTGGATAAAAAAGCATTGGTTCCTGGAAGAGCAGTGGCAGTAATGTCACTATTTGGAGTGGAATCAATTTGGTTTATTAGCATTTATGTGCCCAATTCTGGGTCTGAAAGGAAGGCCTTCTTCCAGAAGGTCGGCCTGAGGATCCAGGAGAAAGTAATTGGGGGGGGGTTGGTAGTGCAGGGTGAGACATGAACTGTGTCTGCTTTAGGGATGACAGGGTGGGGCTTCAGGCAACTTGAGTTCTGATCCTGGAGCCCATGAGTTGGCCAGTTTAATGATCGACCTTGGTCTAATGGATTTGTGGAGTGTGGATCATGGTGAGGAGGGGGAGACTGAGTTGAACTCACGTTCAGGGGTCATTTCTCCCAATTGAACTTGTGTTGGTGCCCCGGCCTCTCCTTAGTCACTGCAAGTTGATCCTTCAGAGTCTGATCCAAAAGCTTTGGACCAAAGGCCCCTTGAACTTCAGATCAGTGACCTTCAGGTTGCTTATGTGGGGAAAGTGATCTGGAGGCTGAACCCTGAACTCCTGAAATGGAGTCCACTTCAGGATATCATAAGGAATAAGGTGAGGTGGTTGAGAAGCCAGATTGTGGGGAAGCCAGATGCGCCAGTAAAATGGTTGCAGATGAAGGCTGATCTCAAGATGGCTTTTGAAGTCTTTGGGAGGCAGCTAGGGGCCATGTTTTAAGGTATGAAACCTTGGAGAGGAGCTTTGAGAGTACCTTCAAGAAGGCAGCGGTCATGGGGGAATTTGCCTATACAGACAAGGCTGAATTGTATGCGAAAATGATGGGAGCATTCATGGTGGATCGCACCAAACAAAGGAAGTCTAGGTGGGATGAGGCTTCTAACAGCAATGTGGCTCTACTCCACAAGGCAGTAGGGGCATTCAGACCCTCAGCAAGGATCTTGTCACTTTGTATTAAGGAGGTTGAGGTGAGAGATGCAGCTTGCATGGCTGAAGTGGCCAAGTCCCACTATGAGGACCTTTATGGTCCCTCAGAGAGTGACCCAGAGGCATCCAAAGTACTTCAAGCGGATTATAGTTACTGCCAAAGGAGACTCAGCACCAACTATGTAGCAAGGTCCACATGTCAGAGGTGTCAAAGCCATCCGCAAAGGAAATAATGGCAAGGCTCCCAGGCAGGATGGGTTGATCATGAGCTTTACATGTTATTTTGGGCAGAAATGTCAAAGATTCTTGTGGAGCTCTAAAATCAACTCCTAGTCTCTGGTGCGATAGAGCCAGCATTTTCGAAAAATCGTGGTGGTGATGTTGTATAAGAAGGGCGATCCCTCCCCCATGAAGAACTATCAGCCTTTGACTCTGCATAACGTTGAATATAAGATATTAATCAAGATCTTAAATAACTGACTAAAGAGGTTGTGGCGGACGTTGTTGTGAAAGAGAAGAATGGGTTTATCCCTGGACGCTCAATTACTGACAATTTTATGCTTCTTCACCTGATAGAATGGGCAAGTAAACAACATGAACAGAGAGGTTAAGTACTGTTTCTAGATCAAGAGAAGGCTTATGATCGGATGAATCATGAGTTTCTAAGGAAGTGTTAAGTAGGGTTGGAATAAAGGGGCATCAGTTGTGACTTCTTAAAGCGATTTATTTGGAAGCCTTTTTGTTTGTCAATGTCAATGGGGTCCCCTCCCATCCTTTAAGGTGTTTAGGGGAGTGCTTCAAGGACACCCTCTATCTCCCTTGTTGTTTGTCCTTGCAATAGAGACCCTTCCAGTGGCTCTGAAAATTTTGGACCAGAGGAAACTAACCATCAATGGTGAGGCTTAAACTTATTCAATGTTTTCATATAATACGTGGATTTATGTTTTGTCAGAGGAGGAGGAGAAGTGATGATGAACATTCTGAAGTTGTACCAGAACGCAAGCAACGCAAAGGTCAATCAGTCAAAATCCAGGGATTGGCTCATTGGCAGAACGGCGACGTTGGGTGTGGAAAAAAGAGCTCAATCCCCTGGATGGCAACTGGTGAAGAGTTTCTGTACCTCAGGTGTCCAATCTCTGGGTGGGCGTCACTGCACGAAATGTGGCTCAAACTTAAAGCGGACCTAAAAAAGCGTCTTGAAAGTTGCAATGACTCAACTTATTTTATCGTGGCAGGGCCATTGTCATGAACCTTTTATTCTTTCCAAGCTATGAGAGTTGCCAGATTTGCTTCAATGCCATTATCTTACATCAGAAGGATACATAGTTCGTTCATACAGTTCATTTGGTGAGAGCAAGAGTCAAAACAGTATCTCTAACCTGTGTCAGGAGGTGAAGAAGGGGTATTGGTCTGATTAACTTTGGGTGTATTATTAAAGCAATTCAGCTGAATTGGATCACATGGGTTGCTCATGAGGAAAATTCATTTGTTAAACTCCAATATTGGAGGACTACCTCTCTAAGGATTGCAAGGACAGTTCAAACAAGGATCTTGGCGTTAGCTGGGACATCAATTAAGGGACAATTCAAAGCGTGAGGAATCTACCGGGATACTGGAAGGATTACCTTAGAGCTTGGGCAGGCAACAAGGGTAGATTGGAGGGTGAAGAGTGAACCTTCAAAATGATCTAGGCTATTCCCCTCTGGGCAGGAGCTTGGGGAATAAAGATGGAACAACATCTGCATATGGCCTTTATGTATTTATTGGAGCGGTCCACTGGGGGACCTCCTTGATGGCGATGGTCGGAGGGTGCTTAGAGTGGAAGCAGCTAATAATGTTGCCAGTACTTTTAAGGTGCTGGTAGGGAAGGCATGGGATGTTGTGGAATCAACTGAACTACCTTCTTGCTGGAGAGAAGCAATGCTTACTCTGGCTGCATTAGGAGGCTTGGGAAGCCTGTTTAGAAGGTCGTGGAGGTCAGGATTGGCAGGCGTTCTCAAGAAAAATGAGAAGGCTGGAGAAACCCAGATGGGAAAGCCTCTTTGTCCTTTGAGACTGGCTCAAGGTGGAGGTGCTAGTGGTGTTTGCCTCTCAATTTCACAACCGCCAGGTTCTGGAAGTTACAAAACATAGAGCTTTGCTCAAACTACTTGTCCCAAATCACTTGCAAAATGCGACCTAGACTGATGTGCCTGTGGGGGAGTAGGGTTAAGGGATGCTAGTTTATACCTGTTCAGAACTTTCTCGTCCAACCTGCAGTAACGCCTTGGTCACTGAGGCGAAATTGTTTAAGTGGAGTAAGCATAATGATTATATGACCTTCTGTATCCTGTAAGGTGTGTGGAGGGGAGGAGATGGCAAAGAACATCTTCACAGATTGTCCGGCAACAGATGCTGCGTGGATTAGTGTTCTCATATGGTATGAAGCGTACCAACCAGGGTGTAAGTTAACCGCTGGTCAAATCACATGGCCAAAGATCCTGACTGAGTATGCCCCTCCAAGTCTGCTTGCAGACAAGGAGGGGTTCAGGGTCTGGTGAAAGATAGAGGGAGGTGATGTATGGTCTATGGCTTTCCAGAAACCAGCGTTGCTTCCCTTCAGAAGGAATCCAGGCAACAAGTTCCCTGGACAAAGTCAAGCAACTGATAGAAATAGCTGTAGAAAAAGATGGCAATCCTCTTTCCTCAAGTAAGTCCAACTTTGGACTCAGTCTGGTCTCGTTTTTCGCAGTAAGGAATAGGAGGCTTATCTCTGAACTGGCTGGGTAGCCTTTGCTTCCCGGTATACCAAACAATGAGGAATATGCCAGTTTTAGGGCGGTGTGAGACACCACACCCGCGGTTGGGCCCACATATGTGGTGCTTAGATCTGAGCTGCCTAGTGCAGCGGGGGTCAGTACTCTGGGTTTCATCCCACAAAGAATCTAGAAAAAGGTGTCCTAATGGGCACACAAGGAACTCAAAAAAATTCCCTTCAGACAACTGCTTGAACTATGGGCCTGTATAAACCATCTGATAAAGAGGTCCCGACCTGTCTCTGAATTTTAGATCCCGTATAATCTAGATCCATTGTATTTTTAATGACTACACTCACGGCAAACTATAGGATAGTGGAACTCAATACTCCAGTCACTTATGTTTGACTTCTTCATGTAGAGTCCGTTAATGACACCCACAACATTAAAACATCATGAAATCTTGGGTTAAAAACCCCCTATCAGTATCTTTAGTTGATACATTTATTGATAAGGAGCTCACTAGTGAGCAAACTAAAACTAAGAAAATATTGGAGGAATATTCTTGATCCCTTCTAATCTTCACTTACATTTTAAGAAAATGTCATCTTGCATCACATTAAGACTGGGGACGCTACCATCATTTGACCTTGTCATTACCAACAAAAGTAAGATTAAAGAGGCTCAGGTGGCTGTTTAGCACAAGCAGGTATTTAAAGCCGGGATCCTGGTACCTACACTTTGTCCTTGTTCCTCCCCTGTCTTGTTGGTTTGTAAGAAGGATGCAGCCATAACGTGGTGATGGACTATCACCAGCTTAGCTTTATTACAAAATTTGGACTTACAACTCCTGCCCAGGATCGATGGCTCACCATATTTTCTTGCAAAATTAAAATCTTTTCTTCTACGGATTTTATAGCAGATATTGACAAGTAAAGCTCGCCAGAAGAATTGAGCCAAATATGCACTTATAGCTAACGAGGGTATGTATAAACCCATGTGGATGCCCTAAGAACTTGCAACATGCTGGTAACCTTTTAACGTGCCATGGATGAATATTATGGTGCTTGAAACTATCATGTGTCCTCGTGTACCTTGACAAAATACTGTTTTACCACAAACCTTCAATGATAATGTGGAACACCTACAGAAAGTCTTCAACTGTCTTAGAAAAGCCTCAATAAAGATTAAGCCTTCAAAGTGCTCATTTTTACATTCCTCAATGGAAATCCTCAGACAAAAGGTTTTGAAGGCAGTACTCAGCACATACTGGACTAATTTGATGCCATCAAGAAGATGTCATTCCCTCAGAGCCTTAGAAATATTTAAATTATTCCTGGACATGGTGGGCTAAATCATTAGTTCATACTCAGTTCACTGACTTGAATGAACCCCTGGTCAATCTCCTATAGAAGAATGTGCTCTTTAATTGGCATTTTGAACAGTAACAGGCGTTTTTGCGTTACTTACCACTCTATATGTTCAAAACCTAATTTAGTCCATCTGTGTTTTGATCAACCCTTTTTGCTATTCATGCATGCTAGTGACGTCACTTTCAGAGCCATCTTAGCTCAGCACGATGAGGTTCAGGTCAATTACCCAGTGGCATACTTCAGCAAGGTCTTGATCAAGGCTGAACGGAAAATATAGCATTAGTGAGCATAAATGTCTGGCTGTTTTGTTGGCAATTAAACATATCCTGACCTACTTATATGACACCCATTTCACCAATATCACCAACCATTCCTTGATTCAATGGATGCAGCAGATATAGATAAGATGGCCGGTGTAACGGATCAGGTGGTACCTGATCTGTACATTGCTTTGGATAGGGTGGTGTTCGATCTGAACATTGCTCTAATCCAAAGAGCCTCGAATTTGTGGAAGTCAGAGCTAGGAAAATTTGACATCCTGAACCCAAAATGCATCTGTGGAATGACGTTGGGCTTATGCATGGCGTGGATGATGATCCAGTGGAATTCAGAGTCTATGCAAGCAATGTGCTGGATGGTGTTCAAAAAAGCTTAGCATAGTGAGGAGCCTATTCAATACTTACAAAGTGCTATTAAGGGGAGGATGTCGCAACCCTAAAGGGTAGTTTTGTCTTTTACACAATAATGGAAAACGAATAAAAACGTTTGCTTTCTAGTGAAAAGATGTTTATTTTATTAAAATATTATAAAGTATTGGATCAGATTTATGAGCTCAACTAATTAGCTTGGCGTGGCGTTGGCGTCATTATTGGCCCTTTCCTGGTCCCAGACCCTGCTGTTGATGTGCAGCGTTGTGGGAACAGTGGTGCAAGAATATGTGGCAATGACGAGGCATGGCAGTTGATTTGGGAAAGTGCTTCAGCTTGCCTGTCCCTAGTATGGTCATTGACATGGCTCATAATTCCCAATTTGTTCATAGCATATTGTTGCAAACCTGCCTGTTACATTAGATGAAACTTAAATACATTTTTGTCAGTTTTTGTGGGGGCCACAAGAAGAGGTGGTGGCACTAGAGGGGAGGAATGGTATCGCCATGTGTTGAAGGTGGTGATGGTGAGTTTCTCACTAACAATCATAACAAGAGAGGTGGTTCAAGTTTGTGGCCAAGTCCCGTGAAAATGGGGGAGACTCGTGGAGGATCTACATCTCCAAAAAGTCGTGTGGTATTGCCCATGGAAGCTTTGTGTAAATTTACCAAGTGCTGTCACAGATTCATCTTCAGGAATGGTTGGATTAAGTAATGGGAGGGGAGACCCCTTTCTCGTTGCAATTGCGCAAATTATGAAGGCACTACCATCAGATCTGGCCAAGTGGATTCAATAGTTGTTTGAGGAGCAAGGTCGACTCCCAAGATCCATGGATGAGTGTGTCAATTGGATTGACCAGGCTGCCTGTCCAGATGAGAAGCAGGATGAGGAGTGGTCAGCTCTGCTAACTGTGTGTCAGAGGCGAGGATTGATTGAAGAATATGGGCGGATTTTCCAAAATATGGTGAAAGCAGCACGAGACTTGGATTTGCAAATATTGCAAATGTTTTTCCAGGGGCTGCAAGTGGATATGTTAGCTGCCATAGCGGCCGCTAAAGTTCAAAGTACGTTGGTGGAGGAAATTGCGTTGGTAGTGCAGGTTGAGAAACAATTGGCCTTGGTGCAAAACTGGTGGGACGATTTTATGTCTCCAGGAGGGGACCAGTCGCCCACAGTTGCTAGTAGAGGTCAAGGAGGTTGGCAGGGATCCCCCAGGAACTTTGGAAATATCTAGGGGAGGGTTCCACCAGGGAAACAGTGAGGATTTGGAAAGAACAGGTCAGGGACTGGAAAGAGTTATAAACATAGACCTACCTTACCTGGAAATTTGCAATATGAGAATGCTTCAAACAACTAAATCTACTTTGCTTTACCCTCAGTTATTTATTCCAGAGGAAATATATTTGATAGGTCAGATGGAGAAGGTGTTGGACCTGGTGGATACATGGTTGAGGAAATATATGTGGAGTTCACTTTGGCAGAACGTTTAGAGTTGAAAATGAAGAGGGGTCCTGAGGTGGTGTTTACTGATGTGTCGAGGAGAGCCCACTCATGGCGTTTGGAGCCTTGGGTAGTTGTTTGACAGAACCCATTTTGGTTCAAAGAGGGTTTCTGTGCAATCAGGAATCTGGCCCATCCTGTGGTATCGGGGATGTGATGGTGGCATCACTTCCAACCCCAGGTTGATTTGCCACAGAAGACAATTACCTTGACTCCGCAGGCAGGGCCTCAGATGAATCTAAGATGGAATTTGGGAGCAATGTTCTGGGTGGATGCAGGAATCTGAGTGGAATTCAGGAGGTAGAGTTACCAGCCAAATATAGCGATTTTTTTGGTGTATCTGGTCCTATAGGGAACTCGCCTTTTTCCCTTATGGGTTCTTTTGCATTTTCATTCTGGTTCAAGGAAGGTTCAGAGCTTCCCAGAGGAATTCTGGTATACCCTCTTAACAAACAAGCTAAAGATGCGTTGAAGGCCATGTAAAACTATGCTGGAAAAAGGTTTAATTGTGCCCTCTAGTACCGGTTAAGTCACCTGTATTACTGGTGCCAAAAAAAGTGGGGAATTACGCCCATGCATGGATTTCCGATGTCTGAACATGATCACTGAGCCTGGTCCATATCCAATGCCTTTGTTGGAGGATATTCTTCCAATAGCTACCAGATGCTCCGTTTTTACAAAGCTTGACCTCATGGATGCATTCAATCTGGTACCAGCAAAACTGGAACATCAGCAATACACGACATTCAAGTGTCACCTGGGGGTGTATCATATTGCATAATACCGTTTGGTTTAAGGAATGCTCCAGCGGTGTTCCAGCGTATGATTTACCATGTCCTTGGAGGGATGATCAGTTGATGCTTTGCCGCCTATATGGATAATATATTAGTGTTTTCATGGTCATGAGAACATGTCCGAGATGTCCAGGAAGTTTTGGGGCAATTGGCTGGATGGGTCTGAGATTAAAACCTTCCAAGTGTGAATTCAATTGAAGCTTATGACGTTTCTAGGCAACTTAGTTTTCCAGAAAGGATTGGGGGTATGTCTAGATAAACTGCACGCAGTGCGAGCATGGAAGGCCTCAACTGATCAAACAGGGGCGCAGATTTTTTTGAGAACGTTGAACTTCCTTTGTCAGTTTGTGAAGAATATATCCCAAATGGCCTACCTCTCATGTGTCTAACACAGGATGTCCCATTCGTATGGGGAAGGAAAGAGGAGCAGGCATTCCAATTATTGAAGAATAAGTTACTTACTGCACCTGTATTGGCCCATCTGGACCCTAGGAGGCCAATTATTGTGGATATCAATGATTTGAATTATGCCGCAGGTGTGGTGTTGCTTTAGGAAGGGAAAGACGGGATGGAACACCCCATGTGTTACTTTAGCCACAAAATGCTACTCGCTGAAATTAATTACCCAATATATGATAAGGAGCTGCTGGCGGTGATGGGCGGCCATGTGGGAATGGCAGCACCACTTGCTTTATGCCTGACACCCTTTTGTCATTTGAACAGACCATAAAGCATTGGAATACTATCATGAACCAAAAAAGATGAAACAGCTGGCAGCACAGATGGCGCGTGGAGCTAGTCCTTTATGTCTTCTGGGTAGAGTACAGGTTAGGATCAAAAAATGTTTTGACAGACTGGTTGAGTCTAGATGGGGGTTTCGTGTATCAGAAGGAGAAATTGGAGGAGTCTAATACAGCCACAATATTTTGACTAAAATAATTCGTGATGAATGAGGGTGGTGAAGTGAGTTGGGGAAAAAAGTCCTCCAGAAGCAAGCAAGGTCAGAATTTGGCCAGAGACTGAAGGCTGAGATGATGGAGGGGCAGCGGCATGAGTGCCATGGGGCCTTCATGAAGAGGTGTGGTATTATACCAAATCTCTCATGTATGGGTGCCCAACCCATCATTTCAATGGGAAGTAATATGGGTTTTTCATGATCACCCATTAGCAGCTCATCTGGGAGTGGAGAAGACGGTGAAGTTGGTTCAATGGGACTTATTCTGGCTTGGCTTGCGTAGAGATGTCAAGAAGTATGTGGGGAGTGTCTGATATGCGCGAAAGTAAAGCCCTCAAGGGAACTATCATCAGGTAGGTTAAACCCACTGCAGATATCATGTGCCCCATGGAGCTCAATTCGCATCAATTTCACAACAGGTTTTTAAAGGTGCAGGTGAAGGATGCGGTTATGGTGGTCATGGATAGACTAACCAAATACGCTGAGTTTTTCCCATGAACCAGGAGTTTTTTTCAAAGGACACAGTGAAGATTTTCATTGATGAGGTGTTCTCCCGGCATAGATTACCTGAGGAAATCATTTAAGACCATGGTACACAATTTGTCTCAAAATTCTGGTTAACATTGCTGGGAAATTTGGAAATCAGGCCTGGTTGGTCCTCATCATACCATCATCAATCCAATGGACAAACGGAGAGGGTGAATCATATACTTGAGCAGTATATCACGTGATACGTTTCCAATTGGCAGGATGACTGGGCTTCATGGGTTCAGATGGCCCAATTCGCTTATAATAATCATTGTCAATCATCAATGGGAATGAATTAATTTTTCGCAAATAATGGTCTAAATCCCAGATCAAATGTGGGATCCATGGGTGGAGTGTGTCAGGGGGTGGATGAGATGACATGTAGCATGGCAGATATTGGGAAGAAGCTACGAGGAAATTTGGTGCAAGTAGTGTCTTGGCTGAAGCATCAGGCATATTGACGAAGAGCACTGGATCCATAGTTTGAGCCTGGGGGCTGATTATTGGTGGCGGCTAAAAACTATGCTGTTCTGGTTAAGAGTCATAAGATGGGACTGAAGTTTTTGGGTCCATACCAGATCATCTGAGCCATTAATTGGGTTGCCTTTGAGTCAAGTTTGCGAATAGGTTCCAAGGCCCATCTGGGGATTCATGCTTTCCAATTAAAAGCGTTCAAGGGAATAGGTCTGGATTGACTGTGACTGCTAAACCCTAGGGAGGGGGATTTTCTGGAATATGAGGTGGAACGGATATTGGATATGGGATGGGTGAGGGTCCAGCAGCAACTGCTGGTAAAGTGGAAAGGCTATCCAGTGGAGGAGGTGACATGTCAGACAAAGGAAGACTGTGAGCAATGCCCAGTGAAAGTCCAGGAGTTTTGGTCTTTATAGAGGGGATGATGTAACGGATTATGAGGCACCTGATCCGTACATTGCTTCAGATTAGGTGGCGTTTGATTCAAAAGTTGCTCTAATCCAAAAAACCTCAAACTCGGGGAAATTGGAGATAGAAAACTTGACATCTTGAACCCGAAATGCATCTGTGAAATGACATTGGGCTTATGCACAGCATGGATGATAATCTGGTGGGATGCGGAGTCTTTGCAAGCAATGTGCTGGATGGTGTTCAAAAAAGCTTAGCTTAGGAGGAGCTTATTCAATATTTGCAAAGTGTTTTTAGGGGAGGATGTTGTGCCCTGTAAGGCAGTTGTATCTTCTAAAAAATAACTGAAAAAATAAATAAAAGCGTTTGCTTGCTAATAAAATGATATTTATTTTATTAAAAATATTATTAAGTATCAGATCAGAATTATGAGCTTAAATTAGTGAGCCTGGCATGGCATCATTCTCGGTCCTTTCCTAGTCCCAGACCCTGCTGTTGATGTGCAGTGTTGTGGGAACAGTGGTGCAAGAATACGTGGCAATGACGAGGCATGGTGGTCAGGTTCAGGGATAGGCTTCAGAAAGCCTTTCCCTAGTATGGTCAGTAACATGGCTCTTAGTCCCCAATTTATTTGTAGTTTATTGGCGCAAACCCAACTGTTACAGCTGGTTAGCCAGATGAGCTTAAGGGTGCAGAACTACAATTTCATTTTTAGTACATCATAGAGGAACAATTCATCATTTAGCCTATGGTCTCTCTAGGATTCTGGTATTGGCTACTTTGAACCCAAGGAGGACGAACTGTATGATCTAATACATTAATTAAAAAAGATGGAAGTTGAAGGCTTCTGAGATCCAAGCTGAGCTTCAAAAATGTCCTGAGATATCCAGATTTAAGAGGGTTTGCTATATAAAAAAGTCATAAAGTAATAGCTCCAGTATATCTGCCCTTCTTCTTGAACTGATGTTATCCTAGAAGGGCATACAACTGTGGGACACGGGGAAGCAAAAAAGACCCACAAATGATAATGGAATGATGCTACTGGGACTGAATTGGTGAGATCATCCAAGAAATTCTAGAGGATTGTATGACTTGTCAATACAGGATTTGGCCAGCACCTGATATTAGCACTCATTAATGGCCCCGTCTGGTCCCTTTAATGTCATTAGCATCAATGTAGTGGGCCCTCTACCAACTGGGTTGAATGGCCAGAAATATATAATATTAGCCATTTAAAATTTTGACCAAATGGGTAGAATCAGTTTCTGCCCTGCTGCCACCATGATAATCATGGCCCTATCCCTTATTTGATCCATTGTCAGATATTTTCTAACACAGCTGAAAAATAGGGATGTTTTGGGTCAAATTCAGCCAAAAGGGGGAAATGTTGGGCATTTGGAAGTTTAGGAAACTAAATTATTGAAATTAAACAATAGAAACAATAGTATCAGCCAAAATCCCTGTCCAATTCTCAAGGCAACTTTGCAAATTTGATAACATTATTTTGGACTCTTCTTGGACAATTGCCTTGAGATTGAGCAGTTGGATATCTCTGACCATGTGGCGGAACATGGGGCATCTGTCATGTGGTACTTACCATCCACAACCAGGTCCATACAAGCACCTATGCAGGGAACACCTCCTTTTATTGGCTTGGTGGAGGTCCCCTAAAGTGCAAAATAACTAGTGATCATGGATTAGCTGAAATAAATCAAATAGTTACCCCATGGGTGCATCTTAGCCAATAGTGATTTTCCATTTCTTGTTCAGCCTAAGTGAAGCAAGTATTCCTAGCTTCAATATGCTAAAATTCCATATTTCCTAATTTGGATGTAACAAGCTATTTTATCATTAGATTCCCTTTGACCCTTGAGACAGTTTAAATACTGTATGGTCAAATATCAAGGGGGTTCATTTTCCTTTCTCATCCCACGCTTACTAATAAAATCTTATAGACTACAGCTTTTTATTAGTATTTATATTTTAATATAAATAGCCGTTGTGGAATCCAGCGCATGAAGCACCAGTAAGCGAGAACTCAACTGGATTCTTATAAAGTGGTACTCACTATTGGGGCTACCCTGTACACCGAAATTATCAAAAAATGGAGGCTCTTAAACTGAGTAACCATCCAACTCTTGCCCTTTCCACTGAAGTACAAATAGTTGCTTTGGAAAAGCAACTCGCCAGCGCATTATCCCGTCTTAAAGGGCTGGAGCAGTGCTCCTTAAAACTCCCTCTAAAAGATAAGTAAACCCCTGGTGAAGGGAGTATTGCTTCATTTTTGTATGTATACAAATCTGCTATTCATGACGCCACTGATAAGCAAAAAAATTCGGTACATTTTCATGTTTAAGTCATTGGAACAAGAAATGATAGTTCCTTACATGGAAAATCTGCATAACTGGGCAGAGGAAAAAGAGGTTTTCTTGGCTGAATTTGATTCAAAGAAGAGTCTTAACAGTGACAAACAGGCATTTATGCGCCTTAGCATGTATGAGGGCGAAATGATCGCTGTCTTTGCTGAGTAATATTACCTCGCTGCGCAAAGGTTATCAACGGCTAACATGCTAACCTTGGATGATGCTATCACAGCCATATTAACTGGGTTGGTTTCTCAACCCTCTATTGCCAGGCATATCATTTCAGTAAAACGTTGCTTCAAAAATATCCATGACATAAAGGAGGCTCTATTAGACGTTGCTGATTTTCATTCCTGAGTAACAATAAATGAAGTTATGGTGAATTCTGCAGTTATAATTGTTAAAAAGCTTTCATCTGTAGAACAGTTGGAAAAAACACCTTTACCTACCCCAGTGAAGCCTGCTTCCTCAGTGAGATTCACAAATGATATCACTCCCTCCAATATTTCAGAGCAATGTAAGGTAGCTAATACCATACTTACACACAAGCTTGCAAAGCTGCTGTGCCTTCCCCTCCAGCTAAGATAGTAAATGTGCGCCCTAAGGCTATCCAATCTCCTGTGGCCGCCTCCCATACCTCAATCGCAGCCTTGCCAGTAGTGGAGAATACCTTTTGTGGTTGAATCTGAAGGTGGTGATGATGTAGCCTACTATTATTGGGAGCACAAAGTGTGGAGATTTCTGATCAATTGAACGCTGATGAAGTAGATGAAAGCACTATACCTGAGGAAGCCTAACTCTAACAATTAGGGTGCCTAAAAATGTTATTGAAACTTCCAGCGATGATGATGAGTTATTTGCTGGCCTTATTCGACCTCTTCAGAAAGTCCATACCATAAAATCCATCCTGGATATATACCTTAAGACTTCTCTTAAACTAAGCTTCACTTTCCGGCTCATGGAGTGCTTGGCTTTGTGTCCTTACTTTGGGGGAACACTCACCAAGATTGAAGTGGTAACTTTAAAAGTCCAGGTATTGGCCATCCTGGATACTGGCTCCCTGGTTAACGTAATCTCTACTAAGCTCACCAAAATGATAAAGCTGGTGCCTGATTTGGAGTACAATTAAGAGCTTAGAACTGCCGGCCCAAACAACACTCACTCCATTGGGGAATAATTTTTCTTCCCATTCATATTGTGAAGCTTATCTTATCAGTACCTGCAGTGGCCTTAGACAACAACGCCTAAGATAGGTCATAGGTACCCAGTTTAAGATTGAGTACGAGAAAATGATTAACATGAAGCAAGGTTTCCTCTCATTAGTCAACTATGAAGTCCCTTTAGTCTTATCCAATAAAGACCCAGCAAGTCAAATACTCTTGTCTGGTGGAATAACCCCTTTCTGCTATGAATTTCATTACTCCACCTCTAGGCGCAACATTACTAAATTGCATGATTTGATGGACGCTAGGTTGGAATGCCTTTCTATGCGGCAGATATAATCATGATTAAGTCTGGTGAAACATGAGTGGTGGACACAAAAATCACTCTCCAAATCCCACACCACTGCTTGTTGCACTTCATAAGTCTTGAAGGCGTTAACCCTCAGAGTCTCGAATATTATCTGGGATACTAGAACCAGCATACCAGAGGCCTATTACTATTCTGTTTGGAAACCTCACTAGAAAGGAAATAATCATAAGAAGACACCAGAATATTGGCAGAGGGTTTTTAAACCTCGTGGAGGACATTGAACAAATTCACTCCATTAACTCAATGACGGTTTTGGGTTGCCAATAGATACTTAGTATGTATTTTGCCCAGCGTCCACATGTCGGATAATTTGATCCAGATGAGCTGAAAAAGTTCATACTTTATTAGACGCCAATAGCGATATATTTCTTAAACCTGATAATGACCATGACCACATGAAGGGCTGGTGCCACTCCATTGATGTGGGGATGTCCATCCCATTAAGTCCAAACCATATCATAATTCAAAGAAGTACGAACAGCAAACGAGGACGGAGCTCCAGAAGTTATTATATGCGAGGTTATTAGTTCCTTCACAAAATCCTTGGTCTTCTCCCCTCTTGCTTATAAAAACAGAGCTCATCAGATAGTCATGGACTACCGCAAATTAAACATTCTCACAAACTTGGATAGCTATCATATCCCCCACATTGATGACGCCCTAGCACAAATATGCAGATTTAACTTCTTCTCTGATTTGGACTTGGCCAGTGGCTATTGAAAATGGACCTTTACCCTCATGATCAGTAGAAATGCCCCCTTTATTTGTAGTGAGGGTCTCTCAAACCACCCTACTACCTCAAGGGTTGTGCAACGCATCTGCATCTTTCCAGCGTGAAATGGACACATTTTGCAGGACCTAAAGTTAACTTGTATTATCGTCTATCTTGACTACATCATGCTCTCAAAAACCTCCAGAAACCTTCAACGACCATCTTGATCACTTGGAGGAGGTTTTTCTACTGTTATGTAAGTCTAATATTAAGTTGAAACCCTTAAATTGTACCTTCTTCCAAAGGAAATTGGATTTCCTTGGCCACTTTATTTCCTAAGAAAAAGTTCAACCCGTACATGACAAGGTTGAAGCAATCAAAAAATTCCTCCCCCTAAAAATCTACATGATATACAGTATTTCTAAGGATGTTGGTTTTTACCATCAGTTCATCCCTAAGTTCTCCCGCTCTCAGCAAACCCCTTGTACATCTATTAACCAATAATATACCTTTTTATTAGGGTGATAAACATAAGGACGATTTTGTGACGCTGAAGCAGCTGCTCCAACAACGTCCTATCCTATGGCACCCAGATTTTAATAAAACGGTATCTTGATTACTGACGCCTCAGACTACGCCGTTGGGGCCATCTTAGCTCAATTGGATGAAAATGGTGTTGATCATCTGGTTCCTATTTCAGTAAAATTCTTTCAAAAACGGAATGCAACTACAGCATAACAGAGAAGGAGTTCCTTGCCGTTTTGTTAGCTGTAAAACACTACCTCCCTTTCCTATATAGTACAACTTACACTGTACTTATGGACCACGCTTCATTGATGTGGTTACAAAATATGAATGATATTACTGGCTGGTTAGCTCTCTGGGCAATAAAGCTCTAGAATTAATATATGAAGATTGAACACCATGCTGGGACCCGTCACATGAATGTTGATATGTTGACTTATCTGCCAGTCCTTCAATTGTATAATCTTGAGGCGGTGAGGTTACATGCCATCTTAATGACCCTCAATTAATGGGAGGATGAGGATGATCCTGTACAGAAAATGTTATCCTGACACTTCCATTACGCCAAAGTAGAGAACGGGAAGTTATATAAGCAGGTGAGGGCTAAATGTCTGCCTTACCTTTGGCCCTTAGAACGCATACCTGTTATCCTAGAAGCTCATTCCACCCTAGGTCATGGAGGGGAAAGAAAACTTTTTAGTGGATTAAGGATCAGTACTATTGGGATGGAATGATGATATCTATTGTTGATGTCTTAGAAGCTTGCCTTACTTGTAAAAAGCAATCCAATTCAAAGGCTAAATATTATTATCAATCAACTACCCTTTAACAATCGTTAAGCACCATCAGTTTGTATATAGTAGGTACCCTTCCTCAGACTAATAATGAAACAGACTTATCCTAGTAGCAATTGACCATTTCACTAAGTGGGTTGAAGCCATGGCACTCCCTGCCCAAATGGCCAAGGCCACAGCCACGTTTTTACATCAACACATTTTCACTCGTCACAGCTGTCCTCAGGTACTACTCTGCAATAATGTAGGAACTTCACCTCCAGAGTAGTAAGAATCATGACCACATCCATGGGAGCCCAGCAACTTAACTCGGCTCTATATAATCCTTCCACCAATGGGACCTTGGAAAGAGCCAATGGAACCTTGGTTTGCATTCTTCAAAAAATTGGTCTCCTCTGATCCTCTTCAAAGGGATCAATACCTACCTGGTGCTCTTATGGCATATCAGATTAGCTATCACCAGATTTTAAAAATGTCTCCATTTCATGTCTTGTATGGGCGGGAACCTGGAATACCTGCCCTCTTAGCTAGAAATGTAATCTCTTCTAGAGTTGAAGAACCTGAGAAAGTCATGAGATGATTGTTTTAGCGCATAATCCAACTCCAATATGAAGTTAAGACCAATTTAGCGAAAACAGTGACATAAAGAAGGACAGACTGCCAATGAGCTCTGAACCCCATACCTACATTCCAAGTGTCCAACATGGTATTATACTATCTTAAACGCATCACTCCTAGAAGCACTTAGCTTAGATCAATTTGGGAGGGTCATTTAACCATCACCTACAAAATTTGCAATGATTACTCCATAAAATCCTTGGCTACTGAGGTTAAATCTGTTGTGTACATGGCCGATTCCTATGGCCCTATTCTACCCCCAATATTCTTGAGGGGGTGATGTTGGACATTTGCCCTAACAGCTGAAAAACAAGAATGTTTTAGGTCAAATTCAGCCGAAAAGGGTAAATGTTGGTCATTTGCAAGTTTGCAATACTAAATTAATGGATTTAAACGATACTAACAATAGTTAGCCAAAAGACCTTGGATAATTCTCAGTGGAACACCGCAATTTTGGGTAACATGATTTTGGATACCTCTTGAGCAATTGCCATGAGATTAAGCATTTGGATTCCTTTAACCACGCAGCAGACCCTGGGCATCTATTGAGTGGTACTCCCCCTGTCACAACTAGGTCCATACAAGCACCTATATGGGGACCACCCCATTATATAGACTTGGTGGGGTCCCCCAAGGTGAAAAAGATTTAGTGAATAGGGATTGCTGAAATTCATCAAGTTGTTACCACACTGGTACGTCCTTGCCAATAGTAATTCCTCATACATCGTTCAGCCTGAGTGAAGCAAGTATTCCGAGCTTCAATAGGCTACAATTCCATATTATCTAATTTGGATGGTAACAAGCCGTTCCATTAAAATCCTTGTATTATCTTTGACCCTTGAGACAGTTTAAATACCGATTGGTCGAATATTGAGGGGCTTTGTTTTCTTTCTTATCCCAGGAAGCTAATATAAATTTTATAAACTACAGCTTTATATTAGTATTTACATTTTTAATTTAAAAGCCATTGTGGAATACGTCAGCTTATTGCACCAGCAAGCGAGAACTCAGCTGTATTTCTACATACATTTTCACTAATCATGGATGGCCACAAACTTTACTTTCATACAATGGTTTAAATTTTACCTCGCAGGTAGTCCATTAACTAACTTTGCTTTTCGGGCTAACTAAAATTTTACTTCTCCTTAAAAACACTTCAATTATTGTGGTGGTGGAACGCACTTACATAACCCTCATCTACATCCTTTGGAACATGGACACCTCTGACCCAAATCGCTAAAACCATTATTCACCCAGCGCCTTACATGCCTACCAAAAAATCTACCATTAAACCATCAAGATATCCACTTTGAAGCTCAATATAGGCATGCTCCCAATTACTAAGTAGCATTCTGACCATGTCTGATACCTCTATACCTGATAACTCCGATTTAACTATGAGGGCCTTAGTTAATTGAATTATCTGGCTCAAGCTTAGCTAAGTAAGGCATTGTCACTACCACAGAAAGTTAGACATCTCTCTTTATGTTCTGACCCTCCTAAAACACTTTTCAATTAGGTGACCTCGTTCTCTTTTTACACCATTGACCTGGAGGTTGAAAGAACAAGCTTGATTTCTTTGGTCTGGACTTTATAAGGTCAAAAAACTTGAACTATCAGTACACTATTGCTGATGTCAATCAGGGAAAGTGGTAACCTGAGTATATGACCGGTTAAATCAGCCTTATACCCCCTCTGATAGCATTCTGAGGGGCTTATTGAATGGTTGACATGATCTCAATTTCCATATCATCAATAAGTGAGTGAAAATATACTATTTACAAACGAAATTTAGGTAGGTGGCTACCAGTTCAGCTTAATCATTTTTACATGATGACCATGGTTCTGAGGCTTTGTTGGTCAAGTCAAAATTAGCCTTTAATGGCTATTGAATTAAAATTAAACTAATTACTAGTTAGTGGAGTGAACTGCCTTGGTATGTTCTACGTTACTTAAGAGGTTTAATGGTTTAACCATTTTCAGACGCGTCAGAGGAGATGCTGTCCTAAAATAATGTTGGGAAGACACTGTCCACAAGGCCAAGCTGGGTTACAGAGGGACGCCTAATATCATGTAGACCTACAAGAAATTCATTGTGAACCACTAGTTAAGTGGTGATTAAGTCAAGTTTCGTGACTAAAAGTGTGAGGAACATTGAACTATATAGATTTTATCTACCTTTAACCATTAAATAACAATCTTTAACATAAAATTATTTTAGTAGTTTGAAATATACAAGATATTACATTAATACTTTTTCATTGTATTAAGTCATAGATCTACTTTTGGTCTGAAGGTCAGGGCAGAAAGCCATTGTACAAGTAAATTAACTCGGAATTACATCCTCTAGTCTTATTTTTAAGGAGTTTATATCTTAAGAACTTTAACCATCTGGTCTATTGTCATCATACTATAGCGTTTGTAAATCCATTTTTAATCCAGAAAAAGAAATAGACATCTGAAGTAGGCCAAAACTTCGAAAAGTTGCGCTCATGACTGGGATGGCAGATAATGGCCATACTGAGCAGGCCAACAACCCCAACCCTACAATTATTCAAACAATTACCTTCCCTAGTGGAACACTGAAATGACTATGTCCCAGATGAACTAGAACGACGTACTTATTATCAACTACCATGAAGGACTCATCTCTTAAGGCGCTTGAACGTCTAGGACTTTGACTATCAAGAGTCATCAAATGGGAAAGGGACCACGGACAACTGTTACAATCACTTCTATCATCAACAACAAGATGTGCTGTGGGCAAGATATATAGCTCACTACCAAATGAGTGCAGCTCAAAATCAAAACCCATTTATTGGGATAGAGAACATCGCCCAGTACTTAGCTTGTTCATCCACCCTACCTCCAGAAAATCACATATTACCATCGCCTGCCATCATGTGGCTATCACTGAGGTGGTAAAATCTTTGCAACTCCTGCAAAGCGGCCCAAAAAATAAGCAAGTGATTGGAAGCTAGATTTTTGGTAAGGTTCATTATAGCTTAGAAGCGAATTATAACTTAGTCACTTAGGCTAATGACCAAGTAGAAGAATTAGTGCAAGAGCTAAACGACATATTATGCCCTGTCTTTAAAACTCTCTTGGAGTAAAAAAGAGCCACTGAAGCTTATGTCAGCATCATAACTCAGAACTATATGTGTACTTCAGAACTTCATGAGAATTAGCCTCAAAGGAAAGAGAAACAAATAAACAATAACAAATTTTTCTATCAGTATCAATGACTGAGCACTCAAATTTAAATAATTGAGGATGATTTTACAGAAAAATCTATTGTTGGCACACAAAGTCTGAGGGACAGAAGATGGGAAAAGAGAATTTTCAGGTCTCCATCAATTGATCAAATTACTAGATAAATATCTCACGAGGATGTCACCTCCATTAATGAGTCAAACAATATTCTTTATGGTGAAGTGAACAATTACTAAAAATCAATCAAGGAAAATGATCAAATAATTTATATTCTGCTTTACAATTAACCAGCCTAAGTGAGGAAATTTTGAAATTGAAACTGAAAAATTTGAAACTGTACCAACTGAGAAAAAGGGATGATTGTCAAATTATTTAATGGATGATGGTCAATTTCAGTGCGCCGTGAATGATTTGACTGAGAATACCTCTGACTATTAAGTGTATAAAGCCTGAGAAGTAGCTAATAAAGCTTATGCTGGGCCATGTCAATAGAAGTTTAGCAATATGGTTGCTTTGGCAAACCCAAGTTCTTATACACACATGGCACAGCGACTCAGTGCCCTGAGACACCTGGGTCAAGCCAGCAAAGAAGCATCTGCAATCACCATGAGCGAAAGAATTATAACTACAAACTTTGAAACCTGACTGCGTTTATTAAGAATAGGAGAGTGGTCAAATTTGTTTTTAAGATTTTATTTTTAGCCAAGTATAAGGCCAGTGTTTGCAACAAAGCAGCTAAAAATTATCAATTTCTTAGACAAATGGAGTATCAAACTATTTTTATTTAACTGAGGTAAGCCAACCATGGGATGGACTTTAGCAAAACCTAAAAAGCTAACAAATGAATCCTCACTAAACAAAATAAATGAATGGCCCAAAAACGAGACGGATGACACACAAAACGTGAACACAAAAAACCAGGTGGGACAGCGGGAACTGCTTAACCCATCATGGCGGAATGGGAGGGGGATCAGGGGGTTGATCCTTGGCCTTGGCTTCACCCCAAAGCAGGGCACAGGCTACAGTGGAGAGCAGGGGCGTCAGAGCTTCAGTGGGATGTGGAGAGAAATTTTTTAATGATTGGTGTGGCAGGAAGACAGCTGTTGAATATAATATATATGGCTTAACTTGATCAAAGCTGTTTCAGCTTTCATGCGTGCGTCAAGGAGCTGTACAAACATGGCGATATTGGTGTGGGTAATTTTGGATTCGGGATTCAATGGTACTACTGCCACATGCTAGATGGCTTCATTGGCAGCTTTGTGAGATTCAAATAATATCTTCTTTTGGAGAATATTGGCGGTGGAGGGGATAATAGAGGGAGGGATTCCTCCTGCAAGAATAGCCACTGATTTGGTGACAGCTTTGCGAAGAGTATGACAATATGACTTAGTCATTGCTTTAACAGCCAGCTGGTGGTTGCCACGGAATGTTTTAACGTTTTTCTGGGGGGCGTATAAATGAGGGGTAGTGCAATGTCGTGGTCAGCATACACAAACCACTCAAGTTGGATAGTGCAGTATTCAATAATATTCATGGACTCATCAATTTCAGCCAACAGATCCCAAGAATTTTGGTTGAATTAATTGGGGAGTTGATATATGCCTAAGCTTTGATTGGTTTTTGGAGAACAAATGGGAGCGAACTGGGGTTTAATATGGTGCTTGATTGTAGGGAGCGTTTGTGGCACTGCGGAGATGAGGAGGCTTATTGATGATTGTGGGCGTGGCTGCAGCAACAGCTTTGGGGGAGGGGAAGGTAGATTGTACCCTAAACCGAAGCAGGCGTGGGGTGGGCGGCATATTAGAAGCTGATGTAAAAAAAATCAGAGCCTTCAGATGGAGTATCAAACTAGGTATGTTGCACTTGGATGAAACCCCTACTTATTCTGAAGTCAAAATAGGCTGCACATCGCAATTTTGGAGGAAAAAAGAGTGTCAACAATATAATCTAAATTCAAGAATATCAGCTTTAATAAAGACAAAAAGAATTATGAATTTGTTGATTAATTCTATTGCAAAGCTCAAGTTCTCTTAGACATGAAGGGCCATGATTGATTTTGATGCCAAGATTGCATTGCATCATATTGTGCAGCCTTATCAAAATTTGATTAATAAATTATTGTCCGTCTTTGTTGAAAACCTTGTGACGTCTAAGTTGGTTGAATATCTATTCTGGTGCTCACAAAAAGAAAGCCTCCAATACTGGATAAAGACCAGGACCTACAGCACCCCATAAAAACCCTTTTCAAAATAACAAGATGACTGTCAGCAAAACGCCTGTTAAAACTGAGCAACCTGAAAACGCCAGGCCACTTTGCCACCAAAGCAAAATCGCTTGTTTTAATTGCAATTGTAAAGGGTACTATGCCTCCAAATGCTTCCAAGGTAGCGACAATGTCATCCTTCTGGCTAGCTCACAGAAGGAGGGAAAGAGCAAGCACAATAGAAGCGGGACGCTCTAATGTGCCAGAAATTAATCTTACTTGGTCAAAAATAGTATGCCAGCAATGAAGACTCCATGATTGTACATTTGGTGACCCAATCTCAGAAGAAGGTTAATATACATGAAGCAACTGGAGTAGTCGCTAAGTCATTTGTGCAGCAAATAATCAAGAATATACCAGCTAAAGGGCAAATTAGTATAGAAGATATCCCAATTTTGAAGGAGGTGAACATAATCATGCTGATTGTTGTCATTCTAGAAACTTGGCTGATGAGCCATATGAAAAAAAATGATTAATCAAAAGTATGAGGATGAGACGCCTGTAAAGAAGGGTACAGATAGAGCATTAACAGTTTTTGAATATCAGGATAAAGTCTTGTACAATCTTAAGCCTGATGGACAGCGTAGACTTTTTTAAAACCTTCTGGAGAAGGATATTATAACTTAGGCCCTTAAGGCCGTTGGACATGAAGGATTGACCAAAGTGCTGGAATTAATTCGATCTAACTACTACTGAGATTCCATGTAATTGATATTCAAAATGTGTTCATAAACTTCCATTCATGCCAAAAATCAAAAATTATGAAGTCAGATTTGAAATATCATTAGATCAACAATGACTGGGCCTAGTATACAATATTGATTGATTCATGTCAGCCCCTTGCTCATAGTAGCCTGAGAAACAAATATTACTGTTGCCATTGACCATCTGACAAAATAGGTGGAAGCAAAAGCAATACAAGTTATTGGGTCCTTGATGACTGCTAAGTTTTATGGATTACATTATTTAGAAACAAGGATGTTCTCAGAAGATATTGACAGATAATGGAACGAATTTAACTGCACAGATAGTGTAACGCTTGAACAAACTGAGTTCTATCAAAGTGGTGTTTTTGAAACTCATACCGCCCTGAGACTAAAGTATGGTAGAACGAGTGAATGGCATCTAATTCAGCATATTGCACAAAAAGAAGCCACGGCGCCATCACAAAGGACTACATTCATTATCCCTGTCGTGTTTGCATACAAAATTGGACATCATAGCGGCACTGGGCACTCTATGCTTTTATTTTGTATGGTAAATAGCCAGCTCTACCTTCATTTTTATATTCAGCACTCAATACAACTGAGGCAGTTATCCCTACGAGTTATATCAAACACCTGGAGAAGATATTGATCAAGTTGCAGTTTCAAGGCTTATCAGAGTGTGATTAGCTAAAAATAAGTCAGAAAACTTATGACGATTTTAATTGAATTACTGTTTCCAAGTTCCAGAAAGGAGACTTTGAGATTTAAAAGCTCTGAAGGACTCCTAGTGCAGGCAATCTTGCGTGATGGAGACATGGGGGCACTGCCCCCACCATACTAGGGCTGCGCAAATCTAAGCACCATTAAATGTGGGCCCAACAGCGATTTAAGTGTAGCTTGTACTACCCCAAAACTGACATATGCCCGCCTGGTTTAAGTACAGGGCAAACCGTCTGCCAGACAGGACAGACTATATGCCACTCAGCTTTCTTGTGAAATAATATACTGATGATCCCCAGATTTAAGTCCCCTGAGGGTGGAGAAGCTGAAGCCCTCCACTTTTTCACCTAATTTCTAGCGTAATTGTGCTCTCTGGTCCCTTTTTGTCCAGGAAGCCTTGGAGTCCTTTTGGATCAGATGCAATTTTCTTGCATGATCACTTTCACCACAAGCCAGCTCATGCCAACCGAACTGTCATCTAGCCAAGCTTCAGGACAACTCAACAAACTTCGGCGCTTATTGTAGGCAGGTGCACCAAAGCGCAGACAATCAGGATTGCACCTCCTTTGTCCTGGAGTCCGCACCCATGCAACTCCATCTCGTATATAAGCCATTTTGATAGGAGCCATTCATGACTTATACTCCCCCTTCCTTCTTTTATTATCCCCTCAGGGAGTGGTAAACACCAGAGATAACAGGTCACCACAGTCATCACTACCATACCACACTTCTTTCAGGACACTACAGGACCCAACCAATGTCCCTCTCTAGGTTCTGGTGTTAGCTGCTCACCCATGTTTCAATGGGATTTCCTCAGTTGCGCCATGAGGATGCCCCAGCTCACCTTATCTAGCTCCCCCAGGAAGGAGACTTGGTAGTACACTGTGACTCCCATACCTTAGGCTATGCGCACAAGTTGTCCTCACTTTGAAAAAATATTATAAAATATTAACAATTGTCTAAATATGTACACACTATCAAGTATCAAGGCGATTAGGCTGTTAATTGAGCTCATGCTAAGTTTTTTATCCATTTCATAAGTAATAAAAAAGAAAAATAATAAAAGAATAACAAAAATCAAAAAGAAGTACGGATTAATGAATAAGGAACTTTTAATTAATAATTTTAAAAGCTTTGTTTTTGTCAAAGCTATATACCCTTTCATTGGTAGGGGAGGAGAACGAGATTGCATTTTTGTAGCCTGACGAAGAATTATTAGTGAGGAATTTATTATATCATTCAAATCCTGACTTTCAAGTCCCTACCAAAGATGTGCTAAGCCCAAGATTTCTCAGCACCAGGCGCGTTGACCTGGATGATAAGGAAGGGCCATTGAATCAGGGGAATCAGACATTGGAATGGACTTTAAAATAGGTGAGAAGGGTTACAATTCGGGAGAGAAAGCAGCATAAAGGAAGATACAATAGGCGAGAAGGCATAATGCCTAAATTAACAATAGCGTGCCGCATGGAGGAGCTGAGCCTATTAGAAATTCACGCCTATACTGGGCAGAAAGGCAGCTTAGATAGCTATCATACTTTATGGATTGCGAGAATATGGATATAGTGATTAATAAGGAAAAGAACCCTCCACTTTAAATTAGTCAAGGCGGGAAAAGTTGAATAATTTACTGGATCTTGATCGTTGGATCAGCTTTTATGAGTAAAAATACTTAAATACAATTGAAGCTTAGTTCTCTCAGCCTAGAAGTTCCACTTAATCATATTTACTTAATGACCCAGGTTTGGTGGCTTTGTTAGTTAAGTCAAAATTAGTTTTTAATGTCAAATAAATTAAAAGTTAAATCCATTACTAGTAAGTGGTGTGAACTGCTTAGTATGTTCTACCGTTGCTTGAAAGGAGCTTTATTATAGCCATTTTCAGTTTCATCAGAGGGATTATGTCTTAAATTTATGTCTGAAAGACCTTATCCATGAGGCCGATCTGGGTAACAGCAGAACGCCTAATAGTCTGTAGACTTATAGAGAAATTCGTTGTGAACTGCTGGTTAAGTGGTAATGTGTTTCAAGGTGTCATGGGTAAAAGTGTGGGGATCTTATACCCTAAATATTTATTTCTCTGCCTTTAGACATTAAAAATCTTTAGCATAAAAGCTTTTCAGTATTTGATAATACAAGCTCTTTACATCTAATAATTTACATTGTATTGTCAGTAATTTACTTTTATCCAGGAAGTTCAGGGAAGAAAGCCATTGTACAAGTAAATTAACAGTGAAATACTGTAACAGGCGGGGTCACGTTAATATGCCACAAATGAATTGGGTAGTAAGAGCCATGTTGCTGACCGTAATTGGGCCAGGCACTCAGAAGCCCATCCCTGAACCCTCATGCCATGGCTCATATGCCACATATTCCCGCACCACTGTTCCCATGACGCTGCACATCAACAGCATAATCTGGCTCCATTAGAGGGCTGAAAATGTCACCAACGCCACGCCAAGCTCACTGGTATAGCTCAACACAAGGATTTAATACACCTTTAATAAAATTAAATTTATAATACCAAGCGATTTATTTGAATTTCCTGATTTTTTTGAAGATGCAACTGGCCATTCAGGCCCAACCATCCCCTAATAAATAGCACTCTGCTATACTGGTTTAAGCTCCCTCCTATGTTAGGCTCTCTCAAAAACCGTCCAAAATTTCGCTTGGTAAGACATCACCTCTCACCAGATCATCATCCACGCTGTTCATAACCCTGAAGTCATATCTCCTCATATGTATCTCGGTCTTAGAATGTCAAATATCTCACCCTCGATTGTATAAACCCCATCTGACTCACCACCAAATTTGACTACCTTGAATTATTCACTGACACTTCTCTCTCTATTTGTGGCACTTCCTATCAAAGCAATGTGCAGAACGAATAACACCTGATCTAAAGCAATTTGCAGATCAGGTGCAGCCTGATCAGTTACATAACCCCCTGTGAGGCCCAAAACTCCTGGACCTTCCCTGGGCATCATGCACAGTTTTCCTTTGTCTGCCATGTCGCCTCCTTTACCGGGTAACCTTTCCACTTTTCCATCAATTGCTGCCAGCCCTTCACCCATCGCATATCCAATATCCGTTCCACCTCATACTCCAGAACATCTCCTTCCCTGAGGGTTAATAGTCCTCGTTGATATGGACTTTTTCCTTTGAACTCACATAATTGGGAAGCATGAATCACCAGATGGGCCTTAAAACCTTCTGGCAATCTCAATTCAAAAGCAACCCAACTAATGGCTTAAATGATTTGGTATGGGCCCAAAAACTTTGGTCCCAGCTTATTACTCTTAACCAGAACAGCATAGTTCTTAGCCGCCACCAATAATCAGTCCCCAGGCTCAAACTCTGGATCCAGTGCTCTTCATCAATCTGTCTGATGCTTCAGCCAAGAAGCTGCTTGCTCAAAATTTCCTTGTAGCTTCTTCCCAATATCCTCCATGATACATGCCATTTCATCCGCCACTGACACACTCGACCCATGGATTCCCCATTTGTTCTGGGATTTAGACCAAGATTTGCGAAAAATGAAGTCATTCCCATTGATGATTGACAATGATTGTTATAAGCGAATTGGGAAAACTGAACCCACAGAACACAGACATCCTACTGATCAGATACTTAACCACAGAGATACTTCTCAAGTATCTAATCAACCTCTCAGTCTGTCCATTGGATTGATGATGGCATGATGAGGCCCAACCTGGCCTGATTTTTAATTTTCACAGCAAACTCAACCTGAATTTTAAGCCAAATTGTGGACCATGGTCCAAAACTATTTCCTCAGGTAATTTATGCCAAAGAATACATCATCCATCAAAATCCTTACTGCTTCCTTTGCCAAAAAAAACTCCATGTGCTTGGGAAAAACTCAGAATATTTGTTCAATCTATCCATGACCACCATCAACACATCCTTCCCCTGCACCCTCAGAATACCCATTTTAAAATTAACGCTGATTAAACTTTATGGCGCATGTGGTATATGCATTGAATTTAGCTTACCCAATAGAGGCTCTACTGTGGGTTTAGGTTTTGCACATACCAAACACTCCTTCACATACTTCTTAACATCCTTCCGCAGGGCTGGCCATGAATAGTCCCATTGCACCAACTCCACCATCTTCTCTGCTCCCAGATGACCCGCCAATGGATGATCATGAGAGACTAAATTACCTCCCATTGTGTTGATGGATTAATCACCCATATTCAAGAATCGTGGTATACCACCCCACGCTCTTCATGAAGGATCTACGGCGCCCTTGTGTCTATCCTTCCTAAATCTCATTCATAATTGCCATCCAAATTATGACCTTATATGCTTCCAGCAACTTACTCCCTAAATTCACTCTTCAGCCTCAATAATCACGAATTGGTATGTTTGGAACATTGTGGCTGTATCAAATTCATCCAATTCATCCTTCTTATATGCTAAGCCTTCAACCAGACTCAACCAGTCTGCTAGAATATTTGTCAAACCTGGCCTGTAATCTACCCAGAAGTTGTATTGGACTAGCTCCACATGCCATCTGGTTTTTCTACGTGTTTATCTTCCTTGGTTCCCGATAATATTCTAAAGCTATATGGCCTGTTCAAACAAACAAAAGGGTGTTGGGCATAGAGCAGGTGTTGCTGCCATTCCCGCAAGGCTGCCATCACAGCCTGCAGTTCTTACCATATATTGGATAATTAGTTTTGGGGTATCATCTTGCGGCTAAAATAACACATGGGGTGTTTGAGCCCGTCTTCCCCATCCTGTAGTAACACCACAACTACAGCATAATTTGAAGCATCAGTTTCTACCACGAATGGCTTCCTGAGATCTGGATGGGCCTTCACAGGCACCATAAGTAATTTATCCTTTGAAAATTGAATGCCTTCCCCTCTTTTTCTTCATACCATTGGAACAACCTGTATTAGATGCGTGAGTGATAAGGCCATTTGAGATAGATTACTCACAAATTGTTGTAGGAAGTCAATGTTCCTAGAACTCCACACCCCCAATTGATCAGTAGGGGCCTTCCATGCTCATACCGCGCGCAGTTTATCCAGACATACTCCTAATACATTCTAGAACACTACGTTGCCTAGGAATGTCACCAAACTTTGATTAAATTCACACTTGGAAGGTTTTAATCTCAGACCCATCTGACCAATTGCCCCAAAAACTTCCCAGAAATCATGGACATGATCCTCACAGGACCGCAAAAACACCAATATATCATCCATATAGTCGACACAGCATCAACTGATCATCCCTCCAAGTACATAATTAATCTTCCACTGAAACACCGCTGGGGCATTTCAAAGACCAAATGGCATCACGTAATAATGATACAACCCCAGTGACACTTAAAAGTGGTGTATTTTTGATGTTCTTGTCTCACTGTACCTGATTTAATGCATCTGTGAGATCTAACTTTGTAAAAATGGTATAACTGTTAACATTGGGAGAATATCTACAACAAAGGGATTGGATAAATATCAGGTTCTGTAACTGTGTCAGACGTCAGAAATCCATGCATGGGCATAGTTTGCCACCCACTTTTGGCACCAGTAATACAGGATACACAGCTGGCAACTTCATAGGCTCAATTAATTTTTGTCCAACATTGATTTCACATGGCTCGCCAATGCCCCTTTTGCTCGTTGGTTAATAGGGTATACTGGGCATCCTGGGGAAGCTCTGTACCTTCCTTAGAAAGGAAAGAAAAATAAAAAAACCATTTAGGGAAAAAGGAGAGTTCCCTATAGGACCAAATACACCCACAAAGTCACAATATTTAACCGGTAACTCCTCCTTCATTCCACCCATATTTCTGAATCTACTAAGAATATAACTTCCAACCTCCATCTTCCACCTCATCAGAGGCCTCGTCCCAGGATTAAGAATAGTTTTATTAAACAGCAAATCAACATGGGGCTGGAACCAATGCCACTACCGCATCCCCAATAGCACAGGATGTGCCAGATCCCTGATTGCACAGAAACCCTCTTTTAACCAAAATGGGTTCTGTCTAACAACTACTTAAGGCTTCAAACGCCATGAGGGAGCCCTCCTTGACACGTTGGTGAACACCACCTCAGGATCCTTCTGCATTTTCAACTTAAAAGTTTCTGCCAGGGCAATTTCCACATAGTTTTTCTCAGCCCTGTTTTTACCAGGGCCAACGCCCTCTACATCTGATCTTGCAAATATAACTCCACCGGAATAAATAGCTGAGGATAAAGCAAAGAAGTAGATTTAATTTTCTAAAGCATTCTTAGATTGCAAATCCATAGGTAAGGTAGGTTTGGGACCATTATCCTTCCCATGTACCTGACCTCCTGTTCTCCCCAACTCTTCAACGTTCCCCTGGCGGAACCCTCCATGGATATTTCCAAAATTTCTGGGTGATCCCTGACACCCTCCTTGACCTCTACAAACCACTTAAGGGGACTGGCCCCTTCCTGGAGACATAGAATTTTCCCACTGGTTTCTTGCCAAGTTAAACAGTTGCTCAAACTGTTCTGCCAAAGCAATTTCCTCAGCCAACATACCCTGAACTTTTTTCAGTAACCATAGCTGTCAACATATCCACTTGCAACCCTTATCAAACCATTTGGAATGATTGTAAATCTGACACTCATGCTGCTTTTGCTAAAATCAAAAAATCTGCGCATATTGTTCAACTAATCCTCGCCCTTGACTTACCATCAACAAAGCCGACCAAGATTCATCCTGCGCCTCATCTTAACAGGTGGCCTGATAAATCCAATGACACACTCATCCATGGAACCTGCAAGGCAACCTTGCTCCTTAATCAGTTCCTGAACCCACCCGAAAGGTCTGATGGTAATGCCTCCACAATTTGTGCAATCTGCAGCGAGAAAGGGGTCTCTCCTTCTGTCACTTGTGCCAACTGCGCCTGAAACTGAACTTGCGACACCACCTGATGATTTTTATCCTATGCTTCCATGGGCAATTCCGCCCGACCTTATGGAGATTTAGATACTACATGGCTTTCCTTCACCTCCACAGGTCTCACGCTACATACCTGAACCACCTCTCTTGTCACGAATGATAATGAATAACTCACTATTACCACTGTCAAGACATACTTATACAATTTCTCCCCTCCTGAGGCCAGAACCTTTTCTTGAGGCCCCCACAAGATTGACAAAATTGTATTTGAGTTGCATCTAATCTAACAGGCGGGCTCAAGCCAATACGCCATGAAGAAATTGGGTAATAAGAGCCATGTTGCTGACCATAATAGGGACAGGCCCGCAGAATTCCATCCCTAAACCCTCCCACTAAGCCTTGTCATTGCCACATATTCCTGCGCCACTGTTCCCATGGCGCTGCACATCAACAGCAGGGACTGGCTCCATGAGAAGGCTGAGAATGACGTCAATGCAACGCCAAGCTCACTAGCTGAGCTCATCACTTGGATTCAATAATATAACTTTAAAAAAAATAAGATTTATTATAGCAAATAAGTTTATTTCAGCTTCCTTTGATTCTTAATAGAAGACACAACAGCCAGTAAGGCCACAAACATCCCCTAATAAATAGAACTCTGCTAGTCTTAGAATAAGCTCCCTCCTATGCTAACCTCTCTTGAACACCATCCAAAATATCACTCATAAAGACTTCACATCCCACTAGATCATCATCCACGTTATTTGTAACCCACACGTCATATTTTCTCAGATGCATCTCATTCTCAGAACGTCAAATATCTCACCCTCGATTGAATAACTCCCCATCTGACTCACCACCAAATTTGACTTCCTTGAATTATTCACTGACACTTCTCTCCTATTTGAGGCGTTTCCTATCAAAGCAATGTGCGGATTGAGCGCCGCCTGTATCAAAGTAATGTGCGGATCAGGAGCATCCTGATCTGTTAGAAAAATTAAGACAAAAGAAGATTATGTTTCATTAATTTTGCTTATCAAAATAGTATAATCCCTATCAGATATTCTAAGTTGAAGTTCCATGTCAAATCATTGCCAACGCAAATCCATGAGCGTAAGGGCATACCTTTTTAAAGCAAATAGAGAGATAACATTGGAAACAGGGATGTAGGCAATAGTCCCAACTGGGTTAAAAATTCATATCTCAGAAGGTCTCTAGGGCAAAATATATACCAGCCTTTGTCCCAAACTCAACTCAAACCTAATGTAGCGCCTAGGATAAGTATCCATGACATTAAGAAAGCAATATCCCTGTGTGAATATGCAGAATTGGTATAGTAATATCAAAAGAACCAGATAGTGGCATATCTTTAATTGATCCCTATTGCGAAAATCAAATCTTATCATGAATTTAAAACCCTGAATGAGGTAGGGCTTCCTGAGGATGAATTATGATATTTTCATAAGTTTGTACCTATGGCCAATTTAGGGGTACTAAATGAGCAAGAGAAGGATTGAGTTTGAGTTTTGTATGAGAAAAAATAAATTAATTACCAAAGATATTTTTGACTTGGGGTGCGGAAGAGGAGTGACCCACAGAATAGATACTGAGGATCATGTACTTATCTGATTAAGGTTAACTAGAAATCTAAAGCTGCTGAGGAAGTTATGTCAAAATTCTTTAGAGAACTTATATATTCCAGGATGTTGATACCATTTAAGAATTTAAGGGCTGCCCCGATCTTAATTATAAATAAAGATGGGAGTAAATGGATTTTATTGAATATTTGAAGCTTAAAAAATTTACAAAAAAGGACTCATATTCTCTCCCGCGCATTGATGATGCCCTAGATAGACTTGAGGACGCAAAGTTATTTTCTCAGCGATGTAGATCAGTGGGTTTTGGCAGATTGACATGTCTGAAGCTGAGCTAGAAAGTACGTCATTATTACCCAAGAGGGATTATTTCAACTAATAAGGATGCCTAAGGACACTGCAATGCTCTGACAATGTTCCAAAGACAATGGACAATATTCTGAGCAATCTTAAATTATCATGTGTACAAGTGTATCTAGACAATATAAACAGCTTCTTCCGAACCTTTGACGACCATCTGGAGGATCTCGAAGAGGTTTTAAAGAGGTTTGAAGTTGTGAATTTGAAGATTAAGCCTTGTAAATGTCAGTTCTTTATAGACCACTGGAGTACCTTAGATTTGTTATTGACAAAGAAGGTCATTGGTCACGGATGGCTAAATTGGAAGCAATATATAAGATGAAGAGGCCCAAATCCAAATGGGACATTCAAGTATTCTTGGGTATGATTGGGTATTATCGCCTACTTATTGCTGATTGTGCTCAAATTAGAGGAACTTTGTTTAACCTACTTAAGGATAAGGTCCCTTTTGAATAAAATTTGGCCTTCCAGGAGGCGTTTGATCAGCTTATTTCTGCCCTATTGGTTGTTCCAATATTAAAATATCCTGATTTTAAAAGAAAATTCTTTGTCCATATGGATGTTTTATTTTGCAGCAGGAGCCGTTCTGTCCTAAGTTGAGGATGATGGCAAAAACACCCAGTAGCCTATGCTAGTCTGACCTTCAATGCCCACAAGAGTAATCATACTGTGACTGAAAGGGAATGTTTGGCAACTATATATTCTTATAAACAGCTCCTACTTTATCTACACAGGACGCGTTTTAATGTGGTGACTGATCACGCATCCCTCAGCTGGTATAATTTATGAAAGAGCCAGAAGGACGTCTTGCTCGCTGGGAACTTAAGTCGCAGGCTTAGACTATACCATCAAGCATCAGGATAGTGCTAAGCACCATAATGACAAATGCTTGTCCCAGTTGCCTATCGTGACCACTCTATGAAAGCCTGAAGACGCAGTTTCAAGAATGTGGTCAGTGGACATTTTTCTAATGAGTCCAAATAAGTTCAAAGAATTATCTTTAAATTAAGAAAGGACACACACATGAAAAAAGGTGTCATATACAAGGTTATTGATGTAGAAAATAAACATTTCCTCGCTCTTAAGCCCAAACAGATATAGTTTGGCTGCCAATAAGGCCACTGGGCACGGAGGATTTAAGAAAACAAAGGTGCAACTCAAGAAAAATATCATTGGGAGTCGATGCATTTTGACATCCATTAAACCTTGTGTTTTTCCAAGAGTCTCATGGAGAAAACTACTTTCAAGAAGCTACTCAATTAATTTTTTTGGAAAAATTCGCTTGACACCCAATATCTATAGATTTAGTTGGACCCCCTCTCAATTGCCAATAAAAGATAAATACATTATTGTGGTAATTGATCGCATGACTAAATGGGTGAAGATAGGGCTACTCGGGACTTAGGAGCAACAACCACTGCCAAATTCGTCTTGGAGCAGTATTCATTGCACCGCTGTCCACAATTCATAAAGTAGATAAGGGCACAAATCTCACTGCAGTTATTCTCCACAAGCTTAATGACTTGATAGGTGTACAAGGTGTGATGTCAACTTCCTACCACCCTGAAATAAATGGTGCAATGGAACGATTTTTAGAATTTTTATTAATACACTTAAGAAGCAACCTTCTCAGAAGCCCTCAGAATGGAGTACATTCCTTAGTTTGGCCAAATTTGCTTACAATATTACTTCCCATTTGACCAAAAAGTGTCTCTTTTCCAACTTCTATCTGAAAAAACACATCCTTACCACCAATGTTGTATTCTGTACTACATGAAACCCAAGATTTGAACTATCCTAAGTATATGAAGCAGTTTAAAGACAACTTAATCAAACTGCAAGCTCCAGGCTTATAATAAAATTTTACTCTGGAAGGTTGTTGGAGATACAACTAGGACGACCAAAAATACTCTAGATCGAGATTTAATATCTCAGTCTAATAAGATGGAGAAATCTAAATCTAATATCTCTGATTCTTAATTTGACTGAAGAAAAACTCTTTAGAGTTAATGGCCTCCTAAAGTTAATCAACCCAAAGATACTCAGTAATTCGAGATGGCCAAGAAATTTGAATTGACTAATCGTTTCAAAGGATCTAGGCCTTGTTAAGAAGGTCAATCACATCTAACTAGAACTCTATTAGATATGATCATCATGAATATTATGATAATTAACAATATCAATCCTCTGGTAGGAAAGATCTTACCTCGGGAAGATCAAAGAATTCATCGCAAAGAACCCCTACATTTTCCCTATAAATATCTCTAGTCTTTAATTAATTAAAGTACCTAAATTCTCATCTTGCGTAGTTTAATTTTGGTCTATTTTCTATAGGATTTTGTATTTATGATTGGAACCAACTATAGCAATAGAACTAATGACTTCGTTGGAATTGTGTCAATCTTTTCTAGAGCCATGGAACTAATAATATTATAGCCTTCATCACACCTGCTTATATAATTTCACTCAAAATTCCAATACTGGTGCTCCCTGCCAGGTCTGCTTCTGAGGCTACCTGGTGAAAACATACTTTCACAATGATGAATTCATCTAGTGAAGCGAGTCCCTCTTCTGAGGAATCTATGAGTATCTCCCAATGGGTACACTTAAACTGGCGCGATTTACCTTCAGCTAATATCAGCCATATTCAATTTCAATCTTTTATGGACTTGGCCATTGAGGGCCCTGACCAAACAAATTATCAGATTAAAGCCGTTAATGTAGAGAAAACAGTCAAAGGCTTGATGAGAGGGGCTATCCATCCTGGTGCTCATCCTAATCGCGACCATCATCTAAAGTTGCTGACAATATGATGAGTTTGTACAATTGAGTGGTGTTACCGCCTACCATAGTTGGTGTGGCTTGAACTGAACAGTACCTCTGGCATTACGTACATCTGATATATACCATGTATTCCAGATCTTGGGGTTGCATCACCTCGAGATTCAACGCCAGTTGACTCTGGTGCAACAATTTCACTCTCAAAAAACCTTGTTCTAAGAGACATTGTCTAACTTTGGACGGGATAACTGGGAAGCAATTCTAAATAATAGAAGAGAGATCAACGAATTTCATAACCAATTGGTGAGAATTAACAGCGGTGTTGTGGCCTACATTTTCCAAGAAATCTCACAAGTTAGTGATGTTGCTGCCCCCATGCAAAATTGGATCTCTTCCCACAAAGCCAAAATTACGAGACAGCTGGGAATATTGCAACCCCAGAATGATGACCTCTTCAAGGAACTAAACGTGCTCCTCCAACAACTGATCCAAGTTGTGGATACTATCTGAGCAAGCGAATCAAGCCCTGCTGGTCCTCAAGGACCTCCGGACCTACCTAGTTCTCCGTTGGTAACTCCAGGACCACCAGGGAACTTGGTCCTCCTGGTCCAATGGGTCAACAAGGCCCTCTGGGTCCTTCAGGTCATGATGGGTCACAAGGACCCCGGGACCTCCAGGTCCCCCAGGCTTCTCACTTCCAACATCGAATTCTGAACCTTCTATGCTCTTAGTAATCAAGTACAAGCATTAGAAACCCAAATCAGTGCAATATCTCAAGGGTGTTTCTTATCCTTGGAAGGTCTTCCAACTCTTTTAAACTACTCCTTAATCAATTTACTGGATGGTATTGAGAATGCACATTGGCTATGCGATGTAAATCAAACTACTCATCTAACCTAGTTTGCCTCTTTAAAAGCATCCATTTGGGCGGTTGGCTGCTAAATGTGAAGTACTTAGGACCAAGCAAAATGAGATGTTTTCTACAATTACCAACTTAACCCAAGCGCCTACAAATGACCATCTCACCAATGGGTCCACAATTTACAAGATGACGTGAACCATTTAAGACAACAGGTTGATCGAGTTCCTCCTCAAGCCCATTTTACAGATTCTGAACCCTCTTAGGCTGGACCTATCACGGTATTGGGTGTACACGTTTTGAACACAGAACCCACCCTCTTCAAACCTACCTTTAAAGATAAGTTTGAACCGGGTAAAGGTAGCATCCATTCTTTCCTTTTCATATATGAACGTGCCATGGATGGAGCTACTGTTTAGCAGAAGGTCCGACACATCACCTCTTGTTTAAGTCGGTTTGTGTAAGAGATCATGGTTCCTCATCTAAAGGTCTGTACCACTTGGGCTCAAGTGAAAACCGCTCTCATCAAGGAATTCGGGAGCGACCAAATCCTCTCCAACCAAAAGCAGGCCTTTATGAATATTCAAATCAACGAGGAGAGTCTATCCAGGATTTTACAAAATTCTTAAACCATGAGGCCCAAACTCTTGCCACTTGCAACTGAATTACCATTGATGATGCATTATCAGCCATAATGAGTGCATTCGCTTTGTGCACTCAGTTATTATTACATCTGAAGTCCCTAAAACTAAATTTCAGCTCCATTATCGATTTTAAAAAAGCACTTATGGAAATCCCTAATGGGGTGGTACATACGACCTCCTCTAGTAACCCACATTCTCACATCCATGCAATGCCACCTAAACCTAAATCCAAGGTGAAGAAGGAGCTGTGTACTTATTGTGGTCTCGTGGGTCATGTGGTGTCTCAATGTTGGAAAAAACAGGTAGATGAGTCGAAAAAAGAGGAGTCAACATAGGGCACGAGGCTCCCTGTGCTGCCCTACCTCAGGTGACTCAGTCAAAATCTTTTGATTCTTCTACCAATTGTTATGTGGTATCCAATCCTAGTGAGCTTGATATCCCTGATGAATTATCCAAAAAAGACACTATTTCTGCTTATGCTTCTTCTTCTATCTATAATTATATTCCATCGATTAATCCCTTGTTGTTTTCTAACCCAAACTTTGGCAATGATGTGACCCTGGTGGAAGTCATCATGCATAAGGTAAAAGTTTTGGCTATCATTGATATGGGATCGCCCATCAATGTAATCTCGTCCAAACTTAAGAAGAAGATAAAATTGGAGCCAGACTTGAACCATTCCCACGACTATGGAACTGCTGGTCCTTCCTACACTAAATCTATAGGAGCCTATTCCTCTCTTACGATGCGTTTTGGGAAGCTGGTTGTGTCAGCCCCTGCAGTGGTATTGAATAACAACTGCTATGATCTGCTCTTGAAAAAAATTTCTCACTAATTTTGATGCGATCTTCAGTATTAAGGACAAATACCTATCTTTAATTGGGTACCAGGTACCTTTAATTCTACATGATGTTCCCAGTACCAAAAGCAAACTTAAGCGACGTGTCTGCTTACTAGAATACCCCACTTCTATCTCATGTCTCAAATACCAAATCCTGGGTCCAAGGACTATACTTCCACCTCCATCAGTTTGTGCCACTAAGGGAATGTCATCATATTAAAACACCGATTACTATTCCCCCCAAAGCTCAAATAATTGTTGATACAGGCGTACAAGTATTTATACCCAGTAATCAAGTGTTAGAGATCTTCAGTAATTTAAATCCATCTCATTTGGAGGCTTTACCTTGCCCTGGCATACTTGATCCTGCCTACAATGGAACTGTTTTGGTTCTATTGGCTAATCTCACTTCTCAACCAATCCGATTGAATTGCAATAATACCATCGCTTATGTGAGGCCTACTCCTGTGAGAAACTTATTGTCCATCTCAGGATGTGGAGATCTATGCGAATTCGGACTGGAAGATCCCCCTATCATTGCCAGAATTGACATTGAATTGGGAATTCACTCACTTTAGAACAACAGCTGGAGGCTGAGGCTCTGATTGAAGAATATGAGGATATCTTTGCTCAATTTCCTGGAGATTTTGGCCTAATGAAAGAGGTACAGCATCAGGTGAAAACTGGGGATACTCCTCCTATCCAAGCTCGACTATAACGCAAATCCAAAGTTGAGGAGGCTCAGGTCTCAGTGGAGTTGGAGCAACTTCTCGATGCTGGACTATTAACGCCTTCTAAAAGTCCCTGGGCTTCCCCTCTACTACTCATCCAGAAGAAAGATGTGGGCCACCGAGTAGTTATGGACTATCATTGACTTAATGCTGTTACTCAGAAGGATTTTTATCCTCTTCCTCGTATAGATGATTACTTGAGGCTATTGTCTGGGTCCCAGTATTTCTCAGCTATGGACCTTGCGAGCAGTTGTTGGAAGCTTGATCTTGCCCTAGAAGACCTTCAAAAAGTGTGCTTTGATCTCTAAAGAGGGGCTATTTGAGCCTGACCATATGCCGCAGTGGCTTTGCAATGCCCCTGCTACATTTCAACGAGCCATGGATGGCTTGTTTGAGAATTTGAAGCTTTTGTGAGTTTTAGTTTAAATAGATGATGTTACTGTTTTTTCACGCACTTTTAATGAGCATTTGGCTCATTTGAAGGTTGTATTTTGGCTGACTGAGTCGTTCTTCTATAAAGCTTAAACCATCGAAGTGTGCTTTCTTAAGACTGAGATGGAATTTTTAGGGCATAAGGTTAATTGTGAGGGTATTTTACACTTATCTAATAAGTTACAAGCTATTTCAGACATGCCTGTCCCTAAAATCTTACGTGATACCCAAGCATTTTTAGGAATGGTCAGTTATTATGGACAATTCTTTTCCCATTTTGTTGTAATTGCAGAGCCTTTAATTTATTTATTGCATAAAATAGTTCCTTTTGTATGGGAAGACTCCCAGAAACAATCCTTCAATCTGTTGTGCCAAGCCCTAATGAGTGCACCTATCTTACCCCATCCTGACTTTTCTAAACCCTTTATTCTATTTACAGATGCCAGTGATATTGCTATTGGAGCTATTCTGGCTCAACGTGATACCAATCTGGTCAATCACCCCATTTTGTACTATAGTAAAACCCAGTCTAAGGCCAAATGCAATTATAGCGTTACAGAGAGAATGCCTTGCTGTTTTGGCCGCTATCAAGCATTTCCGCCCTTATCTATATGGCAAGCATTTCACTGTGACGGATCACGCTTCCATGAAGTGGTTGCAACAAATGAAGGATCCTTATGGGCGCTTAGCCAGATGGGCGTTAAAGCTCCAAAATTCTGATTTTACCATTCAACATTGCGCTGGGGCTATACAATAAAACGCTGATGGCCTTTCTTGATTGCTATCTTAACATTATTCTCTGCAGAGGAGGATCACATTTATGACCTGATCAGTAGACCTGAGCTCTGGTTCCGTGAATCTAAGGATGTTGTCTCAAAGTTACAATCCTTAACTGAAGATACTCATGTCAAAGAAGGTTCACTATAAAAAAAGTTGGTATCTAAGTGGTTGCCTTTACTTGGCCTTCTGCGAGGACTGACACTATCATGGAAGCCCACCAAACTGTTGGTCATGGAGCTGTCACTAAGACTCTCCAATGGTTAAAGAATCATTGTTACTGGACTAGCATGCTGGAATATGTACATGATGTACTAGAGGTATGACTTAAATGCCAACAACAATGTGGAGGAAATCCGATTTTCCAACACCAAATTATAGGACCTTCTGAACCCTTCTCTACTGCAAGTATTGATATGGTAGGTCCTCTCCCTATGGCCACCCATGTACATCAATTTATTCTATTAACTATCGATCATTTTTAAAAATGGATGAAAGCTATCTCAGTCTCCATGGTCACCGCCAAGGCTACAGCATCTTTCCTTATTTAAACAAGCTTTCACCATGCATGGCAGCCCAAAAGTCCTGTTATCGTATAATGGTACCAATTTCATATCTCAGGTGGTAGCTGAACTTACCAAATTAATGGGTACCTACTAGTCATTCATGTCTCCATATAATCCTTCCACTAATGGTGCCATCAAACGAGCCAACAGTATCCTCGTAGACATTCTTCAAAATATGGCTTCCAAAGATCCTAGTAGGTGGAACCTTTACTTAACAATGTGATGTTAGCTTATAGAGTTAGCTACCATCGTATTATTGGAATGTCTCCATTTAAAGCTTTATATGGTCAGGAACCTATCCTTCCTTCAAGTGTACAACCTATACTTGAAGAGGCCACCCCGCAAACCACTGATTTAGAAATGAGGAGATTAGCTGATTAAATAATCTGATTACAAGCATTAACTTCAAGTTCTCTTGCCACTACCATCTTAAAGGAAGGAACCCAAACCAACGCTAGTAAACCTACATTACCAGAATATCAATTCAGAGACCTTGTAATCTTCTACCGCCATAGGCCAGGAGGAAGAATTCATAAACTGAACCCCTTATGGGTTGGTCCTTACCATATTATCTATAATTGGGGTGTTGAATACTCCATTGCCTCTATTGATACTGGTACTGTTATCAATAGAGTGCATAGTAGGTTTCTTCGCAAGTATGTGCCCCCTAGGCAAGATCTTGAGGGGGGCATTGTTGGAGATACAACTAGGGTGGCCAAAAGTACTCTATATTGAGAGTTAATATCTAGGTCTAATAAGATAAAGAAATCTAAATCTAATATTTCTGATTCTCAATTTGACTGAAGAAAACTCTTTAGAGTTAATGGCCTCCTAAAGTTAATCAACCCAAAGATACTCAGTAATTCGAGATGGCCAAGAAATTTGAATTGACTAATCATTTTGAAGGAGCTAGTCCTTATTAAGAAGTTTGATTGCATCAAACTAGAACTCTATTAGATATGATCATCATGAATATTATGATAATTAACAATATTGGTCCTCTGGTAGGAAAGATCTTACCCCGGGTGGATCAAGGATATCATCGCAAAGAACCCCTACATTTTCCCTATAAATATCTTTAGTCTTTAATTAATAAAGTACCTAAATTCTCATCTCACATAGTTTAATTTTAAAGTATTTTCTTACAGGATTTTGTATTTCTGATTGGAACCAACTATAGCAATAGAACTAATAACTTCGTTGCAATTTTGTCATTCTTTGCTAGAGCCATAGAACTAATAGTTTTGTAGCCTTCATCACGCCTGTTTTTAGAATTTCTCATAAAATTCCAATAAAGTTCTAGCATTAAAAATATCAGTAAATCAGTACAAAACTTCTAGATTCGTTGTGGATGACGAAGTATTATCTTACATTACCCATGGTTTGGGCTGAACTCACAAGTTAAAATTGAATTTTGTTTGGCCCATTTTATTATATTTAAGAAAATTTTGTACTGCACTTACACAATAAAAGAGAAAAACTTAAGACATCTCTATAATCAAGTCCATGCTAAATTTATAAGAAGGTAGAGAAAAATGGCTTATTAAAAAGGAATTTCAAAGAGTTTAATTGAATAATAATAAAAAAGAGAAAAATAATATTAAATAAAAACTATGTAAAATTATATATAGTAATTATTTTTGATATAGATATATTTTATAAGTAGATATTTAATTAAGTAGTGCTTTATTCCTCAGCTTCAAGGAAGGGAGGTGAATTGTGCTCTAAATCCTCTTCTGTGTGCACCAAATTGGCAAATCAAATTGTTGTGAAACCAAGAACAAAGTAGTTACAACATATAGCCAAACATGACGAGTACCAACAGAAGCAATTTCCAGTTCAAAAGAGGAAAAGGAGGAATAAAGCCAATCTGTTTAATCTAGTTAAGGCCAGATTTTGGCGCAAAATAAATGCCTAAAATAAGCAAACTATAAAAGTTAGTCAATCCAATAGTTATAATGTCAGGAAGTTGCAGACAAATGTGATAGATTTCACTCCACCACCATTCTATGAGGGTGGAAAATGTAAAAGCCTCCAAAATGGCATTTGGTCAAGGGGATATGCATAAAGTAGCCCAAAACGGCCATCTTGGGCAGATAATCATAAAAAACATCGGTATACAGTCCTTATTATGCATGGTTAACAGAAAAAAACGGGCATCATGCTTGTCATGCGCGTTCAGATCCAAAAGAGCATGTGAATTGGGCTAATTTTCTAAATATAGCTCCCAGGTGGAAAATACCTCTCCATCAAACTTAGTCACTTGCCATAGATCAGAAGCCTTAACATAGAAGTCTTCACTCAGTGCTTTGGAACTGGGACAAACCAATAACTAAATTTTGCCTCAAGCTTAGGCACTGCTTGGCCACAGCAAAAACCACTTGAGGCCCAAAGAATTGCAGAATAGCATTGGGAAATAAGGAAGTGGCCAAGCTCAAAAAGAAAATATGCCAAAATATTTCCATCCTGATAAAGGTCATGTAGGGATAAACTTTGATCTTGAGGATCAAAAATATGACTGAAAAATTCCAGCTGAATGTCTATTGAGGAGCGCATATGAAGATTGTACCAGAAGCTCTAAGCATGATTTCTTTGGACCAGGTAACCTCCTCTTTAAGGATGGTTTCTGGCTGAGTAGAAGTAAAGACTGTTGGTGTGGAAAATTAGCTGACTTATTTTAGGTTCTCACACAGAACCTAAGACTTCTTTAACCCTCACTTTATAATGCAACCCTAAAATTTGACGGCGCTCTTTAAATTTATGATTTTTTACATAATGGTTATAGGCAGAGGATGAACTATTGACAAACAGTGTGGATATAATTGGGAAATTCAGGGTTTATATTCCAGTCAAGTGTGAGGGAAAGGTTAGATTTTAATATTTTACTTGAATAGTAAACCATTTGAGGCAACCATCAACGCTGATAGATTACCCCAATGATGGATCCCTTGATCCTTCCTGATTTATCAACATAATCAGATAGTTTATCACCTCAAAACCTCTATAATTTGATTGCCATTCTTAATTATGCATGCAAAATAGCTATGAGCTAATATTTTATGCCTGATTATAAACCACTTGGAAGAAAAGTGGTTCACGGCATTAACTAAATTGCACCTCTTGGGTTAGTGCACTATTAATTCACTAAGGAGGAATGTTGAGTTCAGCTAATGAAATTGATTATTAAGCATATAAGTATGGATAGCCCAAAAAGAGCATGTCTAGTGCTATGAGAGGCCTGCTGACTACCCACTTTTAATATGTAATAATTTATATTTGTAAGTCTTTTTATCCCCATCTGTCATTTTTGTTAAATTGTGCCGTAGCTCTAATTGGTAAAATTTTTAGGATAAACTTTGCATCTAATATCCTCCCTGTCAGGATTTACCCTGGGCTGGGTGAAAGCCTTGTCCAGGGGAAGGACTGATATCCCCATTTGAGGGGTGTAAATCCCAAGTGGCTTACAAGATTTGATAATAAGGGTCGAATCTACAAATATATTGAATTTGAGGCTTTGTATAAATTACCCCAAATTTGAGGAAATGGTACACCTCCCTTCCCTTAAGACATGTGACCTAGGATATCACTTGACCTGGTCACGAGGGTATCTTGATCCAAGTAAGGATCAGAATAGTGGCAATCCAGAAGGCCAGGAGAAACCCTACCTGGATGGGGCCATGATGATCCTTGAGGCACGTTTCCCTAAATACCCTATAAAAATCCCTAAATATTATTCTAATAAAATACTTCCATTTAATAATTTATTTTTTCCTATATTTTTAATAAGTTTAGTTTACTCAAATGAATGGAGTCATATCCATCGTTGCGTCCAGAGCAGCCCCTGTCATCTTGGCTGACACCAGCCCCTTGCAGTCAGCCTACTTGTTGGGTTCCCAGCGTTATCCCAGCAAGCGCATCTTGGGGAAACCTGACAACTGGTACTCAAAACAGGGGTGCTTCCCTGGCGCACCATGAGGAGTTAACCTCAACCTTGGATGATAACAAAACCACTGTGAGCACGCCGGACACCATTCTTCTCACTTACCTCCAATGGAACGGCCAAGACCCAATAATGGTTGGGTCCAAATTTCCAAGGAAATCATTCAAGTGTGCCCCCAAAGACTTTGTTCAATTTCGAGCTCCCATTCAGCTGAAACCTTTGCTGGACCTGCTAAAAATGCCTGAAGAATTAGAAAATGATGAACTTGAGCCAAAATGCCAGCATCATAAAAATAAAAAGATAAATGAAGTTAATAATTTATTACAGGGGAAAACTTTTCTTTCTCGTTGCAAACACTTTTGCAACCCATTCAATTCAAGACTAAATCTAGTTTGATAATCTCATAGAGGGGATTAGTCTGCGCCCATTTCTGGGAGCAGTTGGGCAAGCAAGGCAAGAGGAGCAGGCGGAAGGCCCGCGGCCTCTAACGTTCAAAAACGCCCTGGAGAATCTGGCAGAATAGAAAAAAATCTAAAAAAACTGGCGGTCACAATTTCCTGGAGATACTTGTGTGGCAAGCACGATGCAACCAGTACATCAACACGCCACATTCCCAGCCACTTTTGTTGGTGGAATTTGGAGTCCGTGTGTATCTGGACATCCAAAAAACGGCCCTATGGGAAAAATTTTGTGAAGATGTACACAAAATTTTCCCGACTGCGGTGTACATTGCACCTCACTCCATGTCGCACGGTTGGCTGGACCTAGGTTTCAAAAGCAAAATAGCAGCAGATGAGGCTGCAGCGGTGCGCATAGTGGTCGACCTCCCTGAAGGGCAATGGGTCATCGAAACTAAATGCACCAAATGGACAAAATCAAACCAAATTTTCCTTACATTTGATTTTGCCTACTACGGTAAAACGTGACATTTTGGAGCAACACCTGAAAGATGGTCTCACCATATATGGCGAAATACAATCTTTTGAAATGAAACATTTCACGCTGATGCCACACCTGTGCACTGGCAAAGCCATCGCAGTTCTGACCCCAACTGAGGTGATCGTGAAGGACCTAACCCAGATCCTGCACTCCACCTTTATTGACATCGCAGGGCACACCACCCACCCATTCCAGGTAAACGTGGACAGCGCGCCCCCCATTTGCACCCACTGTGACGCGTTCGGCCATAAGGTGCATGCATGCCCCATCAAAGAGGGCGTCACATTCCAAGAGCACCCCTTGGCGGCCATGGCCAGCGGAGAGGCGCACTACGAACCAACCACAAGCACAAGGAGGCTTTCCCGAGGGGAGCACAAGGCTGCTACCTATTGGGAAAACTCATCTCCCCGCAGAAGCGGAAGAAGGCCAAGCAGGCCCATAGGACCGTGGCCAAGGAAGCAGCCAAGGCCACCACCACCATCCCACACTCACAACGCCAGGAGGACATGGAGATCTTCGCGGCAGAAGCAACTTAGGAATTCATCACCCAATCAGATTGGGAGGCCCATGCCGAATGGGCCACTCAATCTGAGGATCTGATGGGAGATTTGATCTCACCCAATCGCTGCACCCAAGCCCTGGTCAAAACTGACTTGGGACCTATCCCAACCAAAAAAAATTTTTGCCCCACTTGAAGGTGCACCGAACTTATCTGCACCGCAAAAAATTTGTCCGATGTTGGGAAAACAAAAAGCGAAGGCCAAAGCCAACACAACTCTTTCTGCAAAAATTAACAAACACCCCGATAGCATTGCTGCTAATACCCGCGCTGCTGTGAAAGCCTGTGGGGACCTGGAAGAGGCTGGTGGGCCCAGGGGCCCACCCCTCGCACCTAAGGTGTGATGGGGGAAATCTTCACTCTAGGGATGCTGAATATCGCCGGACTCAAGGCCTCCCCATCCCAGGCTAGGAAACTGAGTTTTTTACAAAACAATTTACCTGTGGATATCCTGGCCATCCAGGAGTCCCACTGTCCATGAGGTTCTGAGGAGGCTTGGAAAACAATGCTCCTACCATCCCTATCCTTTTGGTCGAAGCACTGTGGGGTGCTAATTCGGAAAAACAATTTTTTCAAATTTACATCTTCAGAAACATTCCTAAATGGCCGAGTGCTCATTGTCACCTTCTCATGGGCTGATGTTGCACACACAATCGTCAACATTTACACCCCAAACGGTGCACATGAGCATTGGGAATTTTTCTCATCGGTCAAATCCCTCCCGATACCCCCCAATTCTTTCCTAATTGGTGACATGAACTGTTGGCTAACCTCACCAACGGACTGGTGGCCGCCCTCACCCCACGCCCCACAGGGTCACGTAGAACTACGCGTTCTAAAAGCCACCCTTGGGTTAATGGATGCGCTGCCGCAACATGCCCCACTGCTCAAAAACATGACCCGTCCCCACGTCCACAATGGCCAATTAAGGTCCATGACCCACATTGACCTTATTCTAGCACCGGCGAAATTCCAACCCCACATCTCCCACTACAAAACAACAAAAATAGAACTCTCCAACCACCGACTGGTCTCGATAACATACCACTTACCCGTCACAGTTGCAAAGGCCCCACATTGGTGCAAAATCTGCCCCCCAGAGCTCGCGTCGCCAGGATTTTCCACATGGGTGGAAGAGGCAACTTTGGCAAAATCATTTGTTGCACCATTTTGCGCGGACCCCATTTCCACATGGGCAACTTTCAAAGAAGACACCATCCGCCATTATCACCATCTCTCATCCAGACGCTCATGAGCCACATTGGTAGTTATATCACGCGCGCTGGTGGAGTTGGCCCACTTGGAGTCCAACATTCCAGCCTCAGGATATAGCCCTGCATGGGGCCAGAAGTGAGCAGAGGCAGCCACCCACCTCAACGCACTTGAAAGGCAACACAAACATCGGGTTTGTGTCCAATACAGGGCCACATGCATCACTAAAGGTGACAAGTGCACTGCATACTTCTTCAAAAAAAAATTTTGCACCATGCCAGAGTGTGGCCTGCACACAGGTGCAAAGATCAGATAATTCTATTGTGGACACACTGGCCGAAGTGGCAATCAAAATGCAAAGATATTACTCCAAGTTATACCGAGCTGAACCAATTCAGCTGGCTGAAATGGCAGAATTTCTTGACCGAGCTCATATCCGCACCATTTTCTGATACCCAGAAATAATGAATTTAATTACTCTGAACGAATTATGGACTACCATTCGCGGTGCGCCAAACCAAAAATGCCCAGGCCCAGATGGCATTCCATATGAGTTCTACAAAAAATATTTTAAATATATATCCCTATTTCTGCTAGCCTCACTCAACCAAAGCCTGTTGGAAATGCGCCTCCTACCAGGAGGACATGAGGCCTTTACAGTCACACTCTTCAAGAAAGGGGATAGGCTAGACTTAGCCAACTGGCGCCCCATTTCTCTAACAAACACAGACACCAAAATGTTGACCAAAATCATGGCTAACCATTTAGGGACTGTAGCATCTCCCACCATCTCCCCAGAACAATTTGGTTTTATCCCCAGAAGGTCAATTTGGGATAACGTGCACTCTGTGGCTAATGTGTGTCAGTCCACAGCCTCTGGGGCACTTGTATTCTTGGACCAACAAAAGGCCTATGATAGAGTAAACTGGGAATACCTTAGGGCCTGCCTCCAACAATTCCGCCTACCTCCCCGCTTCATTAACTGGGTGATGCTGTTCACGGAATCTGCAACAATGGCATTGCGCGGCCCGGGTTTCCTAACGGAAGTAGTCCATCCTCAAAGGGGCCTGCGACAAGGGGACCCCCTTAGCCCACTCTTATACAACTTCAGCCTTGACCCACTACTGCGAAATGTTAATGCCCAACTCACTGGGGTCCATGTGCCAGGCCAAACCCCAGTCAAGATGATGGCATTTGCAGATGATTGCGTGGTGGGGGTGTCTAATAACAAAGATGCACGCGCGCTTGAAGCCCTCATCCAGGAATATTCCTGGATAAGCAACGCGGCACTGAACGCCTCCAAAACTGAAATCATCCTCCTTGGTCAGTTTCAGAACTGCTGGTCCCCAGCAAGTAGTTCCCAACCCGGCCCATCTGCTCGCCCATGTCCACGCCTTACTAACTCAAAACACACCGCTCCACTGGTGCTCCCCTTTGTGCCACGACCTACCATAGGACCGGTACGCCATCTGGGCGTGTGGTTGGAGGCAGGTGGATACGCGTAAGCAGTAATGGAGTGCCATATACTGGACAACGTGACGAAGCAAATCGCCTCTCTCAGAGCCCACCCTACTACCCTCACTGGCAGGGTTGTTCTTGCCAACTCTATGCTCCTATCCAAAGTCTGGTTCAGAGCCCACGCCATCCCCTTCTCCCCAAGCTTCTTCAAATCCCTGTATGCTTTGCTTCAAGGTTGGCTTTGGTCAGGCCGCCCTCCACCAGTACAGCTAGAGGTCATGTTTGGCCCTCATCATCATGGTGGCATGGGCCTACTTGACTTCAAAGCCCATGCCGCCGAGATCCTGGGCACCTGGATTGCGGCCGTCACTGCTCCTACACTCCCATCCCAACACTGGTCCCGCGCGGCCCGCTCCAACTTCTCCCGAGCCTTGGGCCTCAACAATCCATCAAACCCCACTCCCTGATGAAATACCTCGTATCACACACATTGGCCACAGGTCCTCACGGGACCAAAACCCACTACAAACGAATCCTACTCTCCATGCGAAGCGCAGAGTGGAGAATTCATATTAGTGGACATACAACCCGAAGAGGCCGCCCCTCTCCTCAGTTCACACAAGAGGTACAGGGGCTACCCATCCATGATAGTGTGATCCCCATTCGACCCCAAGTCCTATCCAGGGTGGACTACCTGGACATGATGGACATCCCTTATTCCACTGAGACCCAAAAGACTATCTGGAAATACGCACACCATCCTCTGTTGCAGCCTCAAGTCCGCTCTCATGTGTGGCGCTGCCTGAGGCGGGTGTATCGTACAGCTGAGCGCTCTAATGCTTTACACTCATCCTGTGTCGTGTGTGGCCAGTATGGAACGCTGTTTCACCGCCTGGAGAAGTGCCTCACCTCCAAAGTAATATGGCGCGAAGTCCAACGTCTGCTAGGCCAGGATCAAACACATCCCTTCAGTCTGTCAATAGATATGTTTGCTTCATCAATGGCCTCCCCCTCCCACCCTCCCTCCGTGCTCTGGTGGTTGCAATCGCCATGTGGACTATCCACACGATTGTCTTGGATGCCATCGCTGGATCCATCCCCACCCTCCCTGAAGCTGTCCAAAGATTCCAGTCTCATTAGGTGGATCACTTTCAAGCGTAAATGTTTGGATATCTCCCACCGCGTCGCCGACAGCTGGTCTCCTCCTGGTTCCCAGTCTGGTTCATCAAATCAGACCCCTTCCTCCACACGTGCTCAATAGTGGCTACGTCCCCTACACACGTTCCCTCCCCCTTCCCATAAGTGGCGTTCCCGCTGGCAACAAGAGATAGCATCTATTCTCTGGGGTGCCTCCCCTGGTACTAAGTTTTGTTTTGTCTGAGTCATATTCAGAAGTGTCCGTCCCATGGTCGGCCTTCCCCGCAATTAATTTAAAATTTAAATTTAAATAATTTATTACAGGGACCAAGCAACAAGTTTAAGAGGGTGTGGGATGCTCGGAGAAAAGAAGCATTTGAGGAAATCACCCAGCGAGATGACTATTGGACGCTAGGACCTGTCTACTGTGATGAAAGGGTCATGTTCAAAAATCTCTCAACTTTAGGAAAAACCCAAAAGAAATTGGCCACGCTACAACTCATCCATTAGTCAAAAAATGAAAATCAAAATGATCTGAGTGCTCTAAATTCAACAAAAACATTTAATTTTAATACTAACTATAACATTTATTTAGATAATAAAAAACAAAACCATTCTTTTGAAGTTGGGACAAATTGAGAACCAAATTCCAATCTTGATGATGACAACAAGCTTCATAAAATTGTGGTAAGCCTAAAATACAATCAGTGTGACAATGTGATCTGAACGCCAGGCAAAATACCTGGGACTTACCTTTGCACCATTTGGAATAAGCTCAATGTCTCCTTTCAGGCAACGCTAATGCTTTCCAACTTTGATGGCACCACTCCCGAGATTAGGCCAAATATAACCAATATAATAATCTAGATTATCTGGTTTGACTTTCTGATTGGGATAGCGCCAAACTAATGAATACAAGAGTCCCAAAGAAGGGAAGCCCAAGAAACCAGCCAACGTCACCTCCGCTACAAATGCCAACCTTCCAGCCCACGCTGCATTTCCCTTATGAACTCTGTCACATGGTTCTCTTTCAGTCACAGGTGAGATTTGCTCGCCCCAATACTGAGATGGTAACATTGCGTCGCTCAAAGATGCCCCCTATCAGAACCTTCAGGGGGCCACCCCCTACCATCACCTGGTCATCTTTCAAGCTCTTAGGGTCGCTCACCTGTGCTACCCACTGTCAACAACCTTTTCCCTGAGCCTTGCCTGAATCTGCTGGCGGATAAGGTGATTGAAAGATGCCAGGTTCAAATGGCAACCAAAATGAACCAAAAATTGAAGAGGTCAAAGCCAGTAAGGCCAAGATGGCGCAGGAGACATGTGAACGAATAGCACAGATGGAGGCAGAGTTGACAGCCTCCAAGTTGGAACTTATGCAGGAACGAAGGATGCTGGTCAGACTGCAGTCAGAAAACCAGGACAATACTGACCAGATAGAAATTCTTACAATCAACAATTTGCAGATTAGGCTGGAGTTAACTAACCTCAAAACCAAATGGCAGCTCAAAGCCAACCACTATGAAAAACTAGCATGCTCAGCTAGCAGTGGATCGCGGACCAAGGAGCTTGAAGCCACCTTTCCCAAAAACGATCTGAATTTACTATGAGAGCCTTAGCTGATAGATTTGTCTAGCTTTAAACCCTATCTACACAAGAGACCTCCAAGTCAACTATAAGGGCCTTAGCCTATGTTTTTGTTTGGCTTCAAGCCCTAACTACACCAGGCACTATCACTGACCTGGCCTGCATTTCACCTGAGGCTCCATATGCCCCATACTCGAGTCCTCCGGCCTTCAGGCCATAGCTTGCTCCCATAGGCCAAGGCTTGGAGGGGGCTCTGTTGGGATTTTCCCTAGGTTAGGTGTAAGCCTTATCCAGGGTAAGGACTGATATCCCCATTCGAGGGGTGTAAATTCCAAACGGCTTATTAGATTTGATAATAAGAGTCAAATATACAAGTATATCAAATTTGGGGCTTCGTATAAATTACCCCAAATTTGAGGAAATGGTACATTCCCATTCCCTGGGACATGTGACCTAGGATCTCACCTGACCTGGTCACATGAATGGCTTGATCCAAGTAAGGATCAGAATAGTGTCAATCCAGAAGGCCAGGAGAAACCCTACTTGGATGGGGCCATGATGATCCTTGAGGCATGTGTTCCTAAATACCCTATAAAAAGCCCTAAATATTATTCGAATAAAACACTTCCATTCATAAGATCTATTCTATCTTATATTTTAATAAGTTTAATTTACTCAAATGAATGGAGTCTCATCCATTGTAGCATCTGGAGCCACCCCTGTCCTCTTGGCTGACGCCAGACCCTTGCAGTCAGCCTACTTGTTGAGTTCCCCAGCGTCAGCACCAGTGAGCGCATCTTGAGGAAACCCAACACTCCCAATTATGAATAAAAATTGACATCAATCAGGCTTAAACAATTCTTATAGCAATCATTTCGTGGGCCAAATTGAATTAGGAGATGTTTCATGATTATTGCCATGACCAGCAGAGGATTTGCATAACATGGATGAGCTCATTTAATAGATGAGTTTGGCTAAAGGATGCCTGAGAGGATATAATAATGGCTCCTGGCCTACTTTTAATAGCACTAGTGGTGCCCAACCCAAAAAGGGGGAACCGCCATGCATCTTACTTTGTATATGGCCAAACAAATGGATTATTATGATTTTTTGCTAATATGGCACCTCAGCTAACAGCCTAGGAAGCCATATCAGAAGAAGAGGAAGCTTTGGTAAAGATTTTGTCTTGCGCCCGCTTTAGCTGTGGACCATGGCAGACAGCATTGGGGTGGGAGCACCAGCAACATGGGGCTTAAAGAGGTATAGTTGTGGGTTATCTTCGTTTATGAGGCCAGCGGTGTCCTTCGCCTCTACGTATTGAGCAAGATAATGCTAAGCTGGAGCCTGGCCAACTAACAAGCATCATTTTATCTTGATTATTATTAGCTTTTGTGTTATAGCTTATTAAGTATTGTTATTCATCTGTTATCTGTCTTTTGTTCTTATCTGCTAATTATTGTCTAATTAGATAGTCATGTGTATTTATACTTCCAGAGAAGGACTAAGTTATACCTACTTGAGAAGTAGTCCCGGTTATAAGGAGTAATTTCCTATCTAATATAAAGCCAGAAGGTCTCATCTTTGTTGTTGTCAGAGACTTAAAAACGGTGAGCATAATAGAGTTACTTGGATTTATTGAGCATTATCAGAGAATCTACTTGCCAATTTTGAGCAGGAGTTTAATTATATATCGAGTATATATACTCAATTCCCTTGTTAAGCCAATTTAGCTTGCACCATTGGCTAAAAACCTAACACAAGTAATCAAGGACAAATGCTCAGAAGGAGGAGTGACCTGTTTGACTGTATGGGCAGAAGCTCAATGTCATGAAGTGTGCTGATAATAATAAGACCTGCCTGGAACTCCAGGTTAGTGGACACCCAAAACCGCAGCCAGAATATCCCAAGTACAACCATTCATTTTGATGGATGAAATAGGAGGGCATCACGAGCACCAGCCAAAGAGTTTCAAAATTGGCAATAATAGCTACAAAATGTCTGACTTCTAAACTCTGCAAAAAAACTTGAAACCTTTTAAAAGTTCTTATAGGTTTCTAAAGGGTAGAAAAGGGGGAAATGAACGACAGAAGAACCTGTCAGGGTCCACTGCCTTATATGCTCACAAAACAAATCAGGGGAGCTGAACAATTTCATTCACTATTGGGAATACTTCCATAACTCAATATATTAGATCAGCATCAAAAATTTTTACAACGCTGGAGTAATCCTGGACTGGACATCTGACTCACACTCAAATTCTGCCTTCAACTTTTCTCTCCTGAAGTGATTTTGCTTCATGATTTGGCATTGATTTAATTGATGGGTGACTGGGTGCACCCATGGCCAGGCCACATATAGCTTGTCCCACTTATTCAGGAAGGGTTTGTTGCACCTATACCTATTAGGGACAGGCTGTGATTACCAGTGATCAAGGGTAACAGCAGATGGGAATTTCCATGCCTTAAACCAGTTTACTCAATTTACTCTCGCCAGATCTTAATTTAACTACATCATCAGAAATTGTACCGCTGGATACAGCCTTTTGAGAATGTGAATTGCTGCCAATCCTCTACTGGTGAAGGCCCCTAGCCGCTGCCCACTACCCCATACACACCCTGGATTTTCCGCAGCAGATCTTGGGTGGTGGCATGAGATATGACATGACCTTCAAGGGATATTCCATCACCCTTTTCTCGTCTACCACATGATCTTAATCGCCCAGGGTGATGAAGTGGATGGCCACTGGCTTTTTCCCCTTCTTGGTTCAATTGGGAATACCTCTAGATTTAGCCACAGGGGTGCTCCCAAAGATTTCATTACCTTTCCTTTTTGAGTTAGGGAGAGCACCACCATTGGGAAGCTTATTCTAACGCCACATTTCTGTGCATCTTTGGGTTGCTTAATTGCCAGGATGGAGGCAACCTTCTGTGGAGGGTGTGGAGTGTCCAGATGTGCCACGTGGAAGAGCTCAACAACTTGAAGCAATTTGAACAATTGCGAACACTAACCCAGCTGTTCTCATATGAAAAAAAGCTTTTTTCACCTTGCCAAGTACTTCACCGAGCAATGTGAGTGATGAGATGATAAAATAGCCTCCACTTTCGCCTCCATTATGTCTTTGATTACCACCAGCTCAGGATTCACATGCGTCATGCCTTTAACAGTGATAACTGGAAATCATGAAAGATGGCGTGCTGGCTCCAAAAAGTAGGAAGAGCCAAGTAAAAGTCCCCATTACCCAAATTTTCCATGACCATATGAGGACCTGAACATTTGCTCATGAACTTCCATGAGGGCACATTTATATGAAAGTGGAGAGTATTGAGCATGACTGTCAAAATTCTGGCTAGGTGGTATGCTCTCTAGGTGCCCTTCAGAATTCCAACAGGGCAGGTGTAATATGCTTAGTACGTCTCCATTACCAAGAAAAAAAGGGGGCTAAAGTTCTACCTAGTTTTACCAGCCAAGACTCTTGTTGTAGAAGGTTTTTATATATTAGATCATATTAGGTGTAGTAATTTTAATGATATTATATTAGGTATAATAGGGTAAAAATCAGTTTACTATAATTGAACCTCACAATAGTTAAATTGCTCAGGTTAATAGTGGGAGGCGAGAGAATTCAAAGTGATAAATAAAATACTAAGTAATAGGTGGAAATTGCTTGCCTTGCTTAGAGGAACTCTCAGCATCAATTGCCTACTAACAACAATAGTTTTGAGTATAATGATACATTAAGGCTCAGTTATCCTCAGCATCAGTTGATGAAATCATTATACTCAAATTCTTTATGAGTTAATCCCCAACTGTTGAGCCACTCAAGTTATTAATAGATATCATCTGGGTCGATCCCTGAATACTTCAAATGGGCTCAACACAAGTTATTAGGAATACTAATTTGGCATTTGCAAATAATTAAATAAAGGTAAATTACAACCCCTTAGTAGAGTCTTCTATTAGTAAAGGGTGATGCTTGACAGTTATGAAAAGGTCCCTGGCACATCTATCAATTTATCTTTGTCAACTAAGGACTATAGTGCTATGATTATCCCTTGGCAACGCCACCACTGGCATTAGAACTACTTTCTTGTTAAAGTCTATCTGAAAGTCTTTGTCACTCTCTATAGGATACTACATAATATCTTGCTGCATCATGAAAATATTTATAATCTATTCCAGGCTTTTCTGGCCTGGAAAAATCATAATCACAATGGATAAATACTCTAGAGAAGAAATTTTTAATGGAATAATTGATTTTTTTCAATGGTATAACAAAAAACAATCATGATATAAAACCTTCTGCCCCTTTCAATGTTAAGTTCTGTGCCACAATAGTGGTATTCTTCTTAACCTAATCAGAAATTTTATCAACTTCAACGTGTCAATATGAATGAAAAATTCAGCAGCTTCTTTACAGACTCTTTTTTTCTAAAGTTTATACACAGAACGGATGAATTACTGTACCTATAAAAGGTGCAAGACCTATATAAAACTTTCTCTTTTAACAATTCAATGCTTGGGGTGCTCAATTATAACAATATTTATTTGTTATTGCATCCCACATTACCCCTCTTTTTTAAGTAATGGGGGTTCATTACCAGTATCTATTTCCCCAGTTTACTATCTCTCATGAGTTACCTTCTTACTTAAAAGGTTTTTTTATATAGATTTGCCTCCATTTTTGTAAGAGACGATCAAGATGATATTATCAGAAATAAAAACTCATTTTTGATTGTACCACAGCACTTTATTTAGGTTTATGTGATAGCAACATTCTTCTGAGAGAACAAATTTGCAAACTAAAAATATGAGTGCACTGTCCAGTTTTAAATCAACTTTTTGAATCATAGATAACCTCACTCACCAGTTAGTTAATAATGTTCTTAATCCTTTCTTATATAACTCCTAAGGAGGAGATGTTTTGAGCTATCAAAGAAGGGAATACCAAACAATAATCCTATTTGAAGAACCTATAGAGCCAGCGGGCCTAGAGGACCCTTGAGCCTATGGGATAAAAAGTTCTTCTAAGCTGCCAGAACCTCCTAGACATTAATGGCAGATTTCAATCTCATAGATTATAAAACCTTAATACAGTGACTTAACTTTGATATATTCTTAGAAGCACTATAAGGACCTGGTAGTTATTAGGAAGAATTATCTCTTGGTACTGATCTGACATCTGTAGCTTTTAAGGAATAATTAGACAACATGTGTAAACTAATAAAACAACATAGTTGACAATATATAGCCCATCTACTAAGATAATATAAGGCTGGAGGTCATGAACAATATACCCAATTTACAGCGTTGGAGACATCTTGAAAGGTGATGCTTACTGTTTTCCATGATCAAAAAGAGGAAATTTAAACCCTTGTTTAGGAATGTAAGGAAATACTATATGGAATCAAGGCCTAAAACCTCCTTTCTGAAAGAAGAAATTGACAATTGAGACTTCATCTTGTCCATATCCATTTACTTCCCCAGTATTTTGCACCAAACCTTCTAATGGCATGAAATCAACTCCTGCGAATGTTTATGTTATTTCCTTATAATGAAGAGTAACTTCAAGTCTCCTTTGATGTAAGATATAATGACAAAATTGGCTTTTTACCTGAATATTTATAAGATTTTATTTATGATGCAACTGATTGGCATAAAGCTAAGCATTTTTTTATTATCAAAGTTGGCTTGACCAACAAAATATGGTGCCCTTTTAATTGTTAGTTCTGAATGAGAAGATATAAGAGCCACTCTTAAAAAGGAGAAAATCATTGCTATTTGTAAGAAGGCTTTCATTGATGTACTTTTTTGAGCTTACTACCAGGCTTGAAATGGTCTTGAGCTTTTGTTGATTAAAGATAATATGGGGCATAGTGATAATTGTAAAAGAAAATTATCCAATTAATTTTTCCCAACCAATGGTATAAACTTGATTAGATGTACACTGCATTACAGGTGCTGACGCTCTTTCTTCTGGTAACTTGAAGGTACTTTTTGGATAATGAAAGCTAACCCTACGCTTTTACATAATATTCTTGAAAACCAATTTGAACATAATGGGGTCCTTTATCATACACTTTTTAAACAAGGAATCTTGAGCTATTGAGAGAAAATACATGTAAAGGAAAACTATCATTCAAAAAATAATGACAAGAATATAATACAAAAACTAAATAACTCTTATAATGGTAATTAAACACAAAAAGTCTGTTTATACAAAATAAACAAGTGGTACATATAGGAAATTGGCAAACAACTCTTCCGTTGGCACCCTAATAGGAACAGCATTCATCACCAATGAATATAACCCTAAGGAGTGATCTAAAATGATGAACAGCTCATATGCCTAGTTGGATTCCACCACTGACTAGATTATGACACCTCATGAGTTGAATTACAAAATAACGTGTCCCAATGCCTTTATACAGCCTCAGCATATTAACAATTTCAAGCTATCAATCTGCCTTACTAATACGACCATTTACTTATAAAAGAAGGTCACATCACTCTGGTTAACCTAGATTTACTACCAATAAAAGCCTTGTTAACTATTAAGCAACTGCCAAAACACCCAAATCAACTGGCAACAAACCTCAATTGATATATATAACATAGTTTATTGTTATAATTGAACCAACAAATGAACTAAACCAAAAACATTGTTTGGTATTTCCCTTATGAAAATTAATCTGCCAGAAATATTTTATATATTAGTTTAATATTTTTGGGAAACAACCACACAATAGTTAAAACAAGGCGATAACTCCAACAACTGGTATAGTTTACCTATTACAAGGCAAACCAAAGCGGACCAAACAGATATGTAATTATAGTTTATCAACACTGAAAGATGTATGCATTCCAACAACATACCCCCCATATTAGCCAGATTATTTAGTGAAAATAAAATTTTGGAGGCAAGTGCTGCTTTGTTTCATGGCTTGATTCAACCAATATAACTAAAATTAATTTCAGTATAGTATGATTTTTCCCCTTGCTCAATGCTTCTTCCCATAGCCATTCTCAGCAGTGTAATTCATCATTTTCTTCTCTTTCTCATGTTAACTGCTGTCATACACAAGTTCAGTTTTATGGCTACACGCTGTACCAGGTCTACTTCAAGAAATCTTGCCAATAATAATTTCCTAAAATGACTGTTTTTCCCAGGTCAGGGTTTTCATGGCTACACGCCATACCAGTATCTTTTGATCAATCTCATCAATGATAAACTATGAACGCCTGTTTTCCACAAAGTCAGTGTTCTAACAAGATAATGATGAGTCTCTGAGTTATCTTTCTTAAATTCTAACAACAATGGACTAAGTTTCAACAAAGGTGCCCTGACAAACGTCCACCTCCACTGGGTCTTCCTCACTACCATAGTAGTGCATCCCCCTCCTCTCTATGACAACAGAATAGACACACCGCCTGATCAACAAACTTAACGCAGAATAAAACTTATATCACTTATATTTTTGTTTATCTTATTTTTGAGAGACATTACCTATAAATAATATATATATATCTCATATTTCACATATCTTTTATATTTTATACCTTTTTTCTCTATGTTTTCATAAATTTTTTTATATTTTTTCTTTTAGATCCAATAATTTAATTAGCTATGTACCCTATTTATTATATGACCATAAGTAAAGTTTTAATCATATAGACATCTGTCACTGACTTGGAAATAACTTTAAACAGACTCACCATAGGCCATTCATTCCTGGTTTGTCACTAATTTTGATAGGCTCATATTAATTATTCATTGGTAATATAGTTTACACATTTAGTTTCATGATAAGCAACTCTATCACCAACTACCAGTTTCTTTCAAGAAAAAAGCTCTTTTTTCATTGATTCACTATTGGCATTGCTTGGATTGCCTAATGTTCAGTTTTAATCCTTCTGACAAATCTGGAAATGATCCAAACATTGCATGGACTGGAATGAAAATGTTAGAATCATAAAATTCTGACTTGATTAGTTTATTTACTATCTCAGTATTATGTGCCTTTTCCATTATCTTATATAAGTAGCTTAAGCGACCTCTTTCACAACTTTCTGGGCTGATACTTCTCACCTTATCTATAGTCACATTCTATGCTAAGTATAATCTTAATACAGTGGATCCTCTCTGGTTTCTTCATAAAACAAATCTTAAAATATCTAATCCTTCTAGGAAGATATTTGGAAAATTGGTTTTGTTTGCAGTGATATATTGTTTTATATCTGGACTACCAAATCATTTCCCAAAATCTGAACAGTCTCCATTCCTTGAGGCAATATAATATTCACATTATAATTTGGCTTCTTCCCCCAACATTGGGTGACTAAAATCCAGCTGCACCATATTTATAACAGCTATCAAGAGGTTTATCCATCCATTTTAGCACAGTAGGTTTCTTCTCTATTACAAATCAGTTCTGACAATTTTTGTATTCATGTTGCTACTTGGCTATATATTTTTATATTCTTGTCATCAACTTCTTCTAAAATCTTATCCTCATTGGTGGAAATATCTTTATTTGTTTGATTAGGCGCATTAACTTTGAGCCTAACATCTTGAGATACTCCACCATCTGCAAAGTAAAAGTTTGAGTTGATGTTTTGAACCATGGCTCAATGCAGGTCTTTGTAGGGCCTAAAAGATATTTGTACACCTATAAAGGAATTAAAATTCTGACAGAATTTTTGCTCTCGCCAGAATTTTCACTTCCTGGTAAAAATGGTTAGCAAAAGAAGCTAACGTTTTGTCCTTCTTGAACTGTATTCCCAAGAATTCCTTCTTTCAGCTTGCCATCTATTCAGGGCTTCTGAATTCATTCATGATTTCTTCTTTATCGCCTTCATACGTCCTACTATCCCTGTTGAGTTGGGGGTAACACCAGATTTTAACAATTGGCGTCTAAACAGTTCATAATGGTTACTGCTTTCTGAGGTCACTATATCAAAAATAATATTTCAAATAGGCGGAAAAACGCCAGAGCGTTTTACTGGTGAGTTATAGGTAGCTTTGATGTTTTCTAAAATTCTTCTGTTACTACTACAAAGAGAGGTAACTTACTTGTAACCCTACTGACTAAGGAATTTTTTGACTTTATGTCCAAAAGTGCTGCATGCGTCCAGGCATAATTCTTGGGGATTAATTTCATAATAAAACTTTCTTGTCTATAAGTTATCAGCTAATCCTGCTCCATCTAAGCGCGTTGTACTTGTGACCTTATAAGTTTTTTAAACACTTTAAAAATTTCATTACATCATTTTTAATCCAGAAAAAATGCACTTTTTATACTTCCCAATCATCCTTTTTTAACATCAACTTTTTGAACTCCAGTCTCCTTCTGAATTAAGAAGGTGACCTTCCATTATAGATTATTAACCTTCTCAACCTACTCTAATTCTCTTCAGCTTTCTTTACTTGTTCTTCTAAGGTAAACAGATTGGATTGAGATGCCAAATACAGTGTATCCTTGTTCATCCAAGGTAAAAAGATTGGATTGAGATGCCAAATACAGTGTATCCTTGTTCATAATCTCTAGTTCCATCTACAACTTAAAAATTGCATTTTTATAAGACATCTTCCTAATAGCTCTAACGTTACTTTGGCCTAAAACTCAACTACCATTGTAGTGAGGACCAAATGTAAACTTTTTGTGTTTACTGCACTGGGTTGAAGTGCCTTGAGCTATTGTTGATTAAAGTTAATATGTGGTAAAATAATAGATGTATAAAGACAAATATTACAGTTTAATTCTTCACAACAAATGATACTAAACTTAATTAGAAATTCATGATAGACAGGTGCTGACTCTCTTCCTTCTGGTAAATTGAAGGTACTTCTAAACAAGGGAACCTATCCCTACACTCTTACATAAGAGTACTGAAAATATAATTTAAATAATAAGGAAATCTTTCCCTTCCACTAATTGTACAAGAGATTTTAAGAGCTCAAGAGAAAGCATAAATAATGGAAAACTAATCTTAAAATTCTATCAAGAGAGTACAAAACAAAAAATTTATAACCCTCCTAATAATAATTAATCTCAACAAGTATATTTTTTGTTAAATAATCAAGGCATTTAAATAGGAAAAATTAGGCACTCAATTTTTACGTTGGCATCATAAAAGGAATAGCATTATCACTCAAGAATTTTACCCTAAGTTTTGATCTAAAATGACTAACCCCTCACCTGCCTAGTCAGATATTCTGCCAACTGATAAACAACCACGTCTGGGTTGGATTCCGAAAAAAAGTAGTCCCAACGCCTTTACCCAACCCCAGAAGATTCACCTTTTCAATATAGTAACCTGCTTAAGTACTATGCCCATTTTTCACAGATAGCAGGTTGCATTACCGCAGGTTAACTTGCAAGTTACTACCAATAAAAACATTTTTAACGCTATAGCAACTACTAAAATCATTTTTATCTATTGTTGGAAACCCCAATTGTATTTCAAATAATTTGATTGTTGTTAATTAAACCAACTTTTAAACTACTTACAAACTCATCATGTTTTCTAGAAGAACAAAAATCTGCTGGAATTGAATTCCAAAGCAGATTAATATTCTATAGGGAAACAACCCAAAGTTTTGTTATTACACAATGATAACTACAACATCTGCTATAGTCTACTTGTATAAAGCAAATCTCTGAGACCAAACAAATATATAGTTATAACCTATCAGAGCTGGTTTGTGGGATCAATTACAAATACAAGCAACGTAATGCAATTAAAACGCATAGAGATCCACATTTTTTCCTTTTTTACTATATTGAGAAGCTTACTATGATGGCATGAAACTAAATTACCTTTATTAATTTCAAAACTGCAATATTAAGCTGCTTTTGCTCTTAATCCTACTCATCAGCTAAATATGAAATCTATAAGGGAGTTTATCAAATTTATCTTATATTTCTAAAAGAGGCAATATGTTGTTGACTGCATCGATGACCACCTTGGCGTCTCCCCATCATTTTGTCACTAATCCTCAAATCCATGTATTTGTAGGAGATACTAAGAAAAAGTATAAAAATGAATAAATTGTACTTATTGCAGCCAATGAAACCACTCTTACGCTTGATGCTAGACCTACCATCAAGAAAGAAGGCAAAAGGAAGCTTTCATAGAATGAAAGTCTTTTTAAGCTCGCAATACTATTATGTCTCAATCTACCCAACTTCAACCTGTAGATGCTGACTGTTTTTGTTATAGCATCTCCCAAAGAAATTAATAATTTTACAACTTTTAGAATTAGCGAATAAATAAATTTTAACTTTTTTCTCATCTCATGAGCTCTATTTAATCTATATCTCTTTCTTTAACTTTGATTAAAAGAATTGAAATAAGCATAAATAAGCTAAGTTTTATGCTCAAATCAACATTGACACACCAATGAATGTAATTATGTTGCAAGTTTTATATTAGATTGGCTTTCTACTTGAATCACACCCAGGAGTATGATGCTTCTGTGATTCCGTACATTTGGGCCATTAAATCTTGCCTGACATTACCACTAAACTTTAGGAACTCACATTGCTTATGATCTGGCAGTGGCCCTTGACAATGATAGATATGTCTTACATAAAGGGCTAAGTTCTAGAAGGAATTTAAGTTTTTATTTAAAGGAATAATTATAGTTTCTATTAAGATACCATCTCTACATGTCATGAAAGATCTTTTTAAATAAGAAATGTTAGGTAAGGGTCATAACTGAATCCTTATATACCCGCCTTATCTAATATAAGTAAATATTAAGTCCTTGGATCTAAGAACAATTGGCCCCACTACTGTAATTGTTACATGTGCTTCCCTATCAGTCTCCAAAATTTCAATACTCTAAATGTCTCAAGTTCTGATTGATACTTGAATTTATTTTGCAATACAAAATAAACAAATATTATAGATTAAGGCCTTTATAGAATAACTATTTACAATGTGTTTTTACCTGGGATTTTAGATCCTGCCTAAAGTGGGGTCATTACCATAATCCTTGGGCAATTTAGCCCTGTTTTGTAATATATTATATAAAACTCTCCTTTCTTTATTTGCTACTCCTTTTTGGTACTAGTGGTTCCCAAATGTAAGTCTGGGGAACGTCACCTCCATTTGGATTAGGTGGTGTTCCTTTTCCATCCAAAAAGGTCAATAAGGCCAGCTGCTCCCTCATCTCCCAGGGTGACTTCGCCCATGTGTTGGATGAGCAGTGGATCACAGCTTGCCCTTTGCATTTCACCACCTATCCTGGTACTAACAACCAAGGAATTTCTACAGCGGATTGAGGGCATTTATGCCATGTTGTCAGAGAATTGCATCTGATGAGGAAAAGGGAACAAATGTGGCTGACAGCACCAACCTATCAGCAACAAACCCTGACAGCTATGTTCTTTTGGTAATTAAAGCATCCAGTAACGAACCTTTGGAGAAACTCATTAATGGCATTGGACCATTAGCAAAAGTAGCTATCCGCACTGAATCCTCCCCAGAAGCATTAAAAATCCGTCTTGAAAATCTTTCCTGGTCAAACGGATGATAGAGCAATTGGGTTAGGCGGGTTGGGCGTCCCAAACCCTTTCCTGACCTCTTGGGACTGCCCCTAGTGGGGTGGCCTATATAGGTTCCTATTGTCCATTGGGCGAGACGCCATCACTCAAACTGTCAGAATAGTGGCAAATCTGCAATTTTGGTGTCTGTGGATGGACCAATAATTACTTGGCCTGTTACTGACATATTTAAAGTTTGTATCATACAAATTAAGTTCTCTCCCTTCTGCTTATAGCATCCAAGTTAGGTCAAATCTTGAGGGCCCCAGTACTGTGCATTCTAAGCCATTCCCCAATCGATTAGCTATTTAAACAGTGGTACGCACTGGGAAAATTGACAGTAATTCTTCTTTTGTTAAAATTCAAATAAATTCCCATACCCTAATCTATTTTGTTAGCTAAATTTTTCTTTTCCAAAACCCCATAGCACCTCTAATGTGGCATCTTGGACAACGTACTGACTAAGCTATCTCAGTAATGTTAGTATCTTTGGTTCCTACTGTGGTTAATAAGACCTACCGTGTTAAAAATTTCTTGGAGTTTTCCCACTTGCTGAGGAATTCCGCTTTTGGTACGTGGGTTTTTATGGTAAAAACTACTTCTCTTCTTGCTCTACTCCACGCTCCCGCTGATGTTATCACATAAAATGTGCTCAAGGACCAACCCAAACCAATTAATCTAATTCCGCACTTCTCTACACCCAGGCACATGGGCTGAGACTGCAAAAGCCTGGCTTTTTGCCAGGTTGCTTTTCACATTTATGACTCATTGAAATTCTTTGGTTTCTTATCTCACAGCCCATTTTGACGTCATTTGAGCAGCAGTGCCCCTGGCATTATTGCTTGCCTTCTGGGTGTTTTTACATCCCGACTGGAAGGCCAGTCTAAACTTTATCTGCCGCTTCCTTGACACCAACCCAAGAGGGGGATTCTCCATGCATGTCTAATTGTGTTATGCCAAACAAAGGTATTATTATTTAATGTAAAAAAACTAACATGGCGCCACATCGTTGGCCATAGAATCAATATTAGAGGGGAAGATGTGTCGGAGGATTTTTGTCTGGCGCAAGTTTTTTTAGGTGGCAGGCAAAGGTGTAAAAAGGGGGTTAGAGCATCAATGGCATTGGTCAGACAAAGAAAGGGGTGAGGGTTCTCTTCATCAATGAGAATGGTGGTGTGCATCATCTTAACATATTAAATGAGCTGGTGTTCAGCAAATTTGATGAGTTTAAGAACATTGAATGATTTGAGAAATTGCAAGTTTGAGGGTAGTTTTGGTTAAAAAGCAATGATCTGCCTATGTCAATGCATGTGCAACCTACTGCAAATGCAAGTTCCTCAATACTGTACTTAGCTTCATCACGGAAGTCTCTGGGGAAGATTGGGATGGGAATACCCTTTCAAAGTGGCTTGATTGCTTTATGGAGGTCTTGGCGGAAAAGAGTTGGGGGGCATCAGCTTATTTGATGATATTTTTAAAAAAAATTACATGACTGTTTATCTGTTGTAGGGATAGAAATGGTGGCGGTGAGTCATGTCATGGGGTTGTGTAAAAATTCTGACCAGTCAAAGGTGGGAATAAACAATAGTCTGTTTCTTCATCATCAATCCATTAAAGAGCCTCAGAAGGATTTGATACAGCTTGCGCTGGGCCAGCAACAGGAGTTGATGGTTATCAGATGCTTATTGGTCACACACAGTAGACCATGACAAAACTACAAATGCATGTGCTTCAATATGCTCAGGAATAGTTATGGTAGTCAAGCCTTAGTTGGGTGGAGTGTTGCGAGTAGCACCCTCAGTGGATGAGGGTGGAGGGGAGAATCGATCCCTACTCAAAAAATATATTTAAAGCAGTGTTGGGGTTGATTTCAGAAGAAGGAGTGTCAGAAGAAGCTTCCGCTAAGACTGCTTGGCACTTGCACTATATATGGTCAAGTTTGAAGCCCAAGGGACAGATAGCGCAGCCATTTTTGATGCATGCCCAGAAGTGATAAAACAAGGGTTGATTTGATCATGGCGTTGGGTATTTTGAGGTGAGAATCATGACAGAAGGGGTGAATTGTCACAGATGCACAAGGCCAGAAAGATGGTTGGCGCTATCAGGAATACAAACTGTAACACGGTGTAAGTGCTGTAGGAAACCAAGCCCTCCATGAGATTGCGGTGCAGGAGTTTTGGAGGACTGGTTGGAGTATAGCTGGCAAAATGGACCACTAGTGGCCTCATCTGGCAAGTAAATTTTGATATTTAGTGTCGCGATTCTGATATGACTAGACAATAAGCCCTAGGTCATGAGGGCGGGAAGGATGGATCCACTTAAGATTGATATGAGTAATGGTAATTTGAGTACCTCGAAATTAGGAGATATTGGGTTGTTGGAAAATCGCCTCAAAATTGGGTGTCATGAGATTAACAAATGAAGAATTAGCGTAACCAATGAGATACGGCGAATTGAGTTACTAAGCCATGTAAGTGGTATCATCTGAAGTTGCTACGATATAAGCAGGATGAGATGATCAAGGTTTAAAGAGGTTTTTGTAGTTTTGGGTGTTAGCTGATCAGTGGGAATCAGCTGTACTATATATTAATAAAGAAGAGTTGTGGGAGCAAGTGCTCCATTTTATTTTATAAGTCTATTCTTTTATTTTCAGGGCAACAATCCTCACATTGTTAATCCTAGCTGCTCAGTGGGTTGAACCCTGTGCCAAAACCCTTCAGTGTATCCCTCACATACTGCTGATTTTATAAAAGTGGTGCTCACTACAGGGGGCCCATTGATAAATTTATAATATGATAAAAACTCAGTTACCAGCTACGTTGCATCATTGTAGTTTTGATAAATATCTTACTCAACACTCTGGGTCAGTTGCCTATGTGGAGCTGAAACTAGCGTTGGATTCTGTGCTTAAAAAACAATATGAGCTGCTCCAGGAGGTCTACTGCAATAAGCTGCCCCTATTAGATCGCTAAGGGAATATTTATGGGTACATTAAGCGATTTGAGATTGCAACTGAAGGAGTCTCGGATCATCAAAGAGCAAAACTGTTGATTTCTTCATTCTAATATCGGAAGTGCTGATCAAGTCATCTGTTATCTTCCAGGCAGTTCCCTTATATACCAAATAGTCAAAGACATTGTGCTGCGGTTGTAGGAGGAACTTCAAAGATGTCACAGCGGAAGGCCGAATTATTGACAATCAAGTTTCAGCGGAATGAACCCTCACCATGTTTGATGAGTGATTTACGGTGGAAGCTCACATGCTAATTGGAGCTGGAGTTTTATCTGAAGCTGATGTGCATATGGCGATGACTTCTGCTGAGAATCCATACCATGAGTTACATAACATTATGGCCACACTGTTGGATGAAGATGTACCTTTGCTTAAACTTGTTCAGTTTTTGCATTGTATATCAGCCAACTTCCCTCCACCTAATGCTGAGCTGAGAACTTCTGGTATAACTGCTGAATCATCATATTTGAGGACACTGGCAGTCCAGTTCAGATTTCACCAGGTTATCATCAGCAGTTAAACTTCCACCTCATTCCTGCTTATCATCCCTGGGCCAACTATCACCCTAGACCTGTTTATGCTGATCATTCCATCTTAACTCTTGACATGGTTTGTATCACATTAATCAGGGATGCGGGCACTATGAGATTAGCTGTTTCAAATGCAGTCGTCAGGGGCATCTGGCACAATGGTGCCCTAATCAACTGGCCTCTTGTGTACAGCTGGGACAGTATGGCCAGGGAAAAGTCAGACAGAGTAGAGAAGGGACTCTCTTTTTTTTGCTATACCAAACCAAGACGTCCTACCTGGACCCAAAATAGAATATTCAGCGGAAGTTTCTTTGCACAATGAGTCAGTTTTATATCAGCAGCCGGTTGGAGGGGTGAATGTTTTGACACAAGTACAGTCAGCGACTATGGCGGAAAAGGTGTCCCAGATGCAGGTTGAGACGTATGCTTGCCAAATGTTCAACCAAATAACCCCTGAAAAGTTAAACCCTCCTCAGATGCACCTTTTTTGTAAGCAGTAAGCGCCGCTCTTCCAGTAAAAACTATTATAAAACAATACCCCAAAATTGATGAGGGATTGCTTGTTTCCTTGGAAACAGGGATTCTTTAGATATCCATGTTATTAACAGTCAAGATGCATCTTACTCTGAATGTACTTACTGTGACCTGGTTGTAGCTAAGACCCGAGTCTGTGCCATCATAGATACTGGTGCCCCTGTCAACATAGCCTCCACCGAATTGGTGGCCAGGTTGGCATTAAAACCAGATGTGGAACACCAAATGGTATATGGCACTGCTGGAGTGGAGAATATGGTCTCTGAGGGAGCATACCGTGCGCTTCTGCTAAGGTTTCGTTCTATTGTCATGGTAGCTCCAGCTATAGTGTTACCAAATAGCAATTACAATATGTTAATTGGAACTGCCTTCTTGTGGCACTATGGGGCTGTTATTGATATGACAATTGATACTTTAGAATATTGGAACAGGAATCCCAGACCACTTCATCTCTGATGGAGTACTAAATGATCTGGTGCATATGAATAATATTAATCTAGCTTATAGTGATGGAGTAATTCCAGTGCACTACCATTAGTTAAAGGGCAAAACCTGGGCCTTTCCTCAACAGATGTATGAATATCAAGGGCTGTCGCTTAGAGCCGAAAACCTATATCTAATCCGTTGGGGCATCAAGTTATATTGAACACGGACTTGGTGATTGAAAGTCTAGACTGTCTCTATGGGGAGGTTATTGGGCCATATCAGCAATCACAGTTTGAGCCCCACGTGGCCCCAGGCATTATTTTACCAGGGCAAGGGGGATCAAAGTTTTGCTTGCAAATCTACAAACGGTACCACTGCAAATCCGCCACCACCAATTAGTGGCATATTTACACTTAATCCCCATTGAGAAGGTTCTTTCAGTTCATAACTTTGGGCCACTGGAGGAATTTGGTCTTCCTATCAAACCACAGCGCAGTGTAATGGCAGTTGTATCACATGATGAATTAATGGAGCTGCCAGAACCGCAGAAGGGTAGGGCAATCGCTTTATTTCAAATGTAAAAAGAGATTTTTACTATTGATAACCATGATTTAGGATGCATGCGGGGTGGTTCATAGGCTGGACAATGGAGATTATCCACCCATCAGGTTAAGTCCGATCCGCCAATCAAAAGTGGAAGAAGAAGAAGTAAGTGAGGAAATTGGCAATCTATTAGTCAAGGGATACTTGAACCATCGAAGAGTCCATGAGCTTAACCCATTCTGATTGTTAAAAAGAAGGATGGCACCAACCGCATAGTAATTGACTACTGGAAGCTCAACAGCATCACTAAAAAGGACTCATATCCATTACCACGGATTTTTGACGCTTTATATTGGCTAGGGGGAGCTCGTTTCTTCTCAGCTATGGACCTGATCTCAGGCTATTGGCAAATTGAGTTGCCATCTGTGGAGCAGGAGTTGTGTGCAGTAATCACACCTAAAAATCTTTTTCAACCAACCTGGATGCCAAAAGGGCTGTGTAATGCCCCAGCTACATTTCAAAGAGTTAACGGATACTATTCTGGGGGAATTAAAACTGTCGTGTGTCCTTGTATACCTTGACAACGTTAATGTTTTCTCCTGAACCTTCTCTGAACACCTTGACCATTTAGAAGTTGTATTCTTCCGGCTCACTGAGGCCAACATCAAGATCAAACCCCAGAACTTCCACTTCTTTAAGGATCAACTGGAGTACCTGAAGTTTGTGGTTGATGCCACAGGGATGAGACCTTAATCAGCCAAAGTGGAAGCTATTTGAAAAATGACTATACCAAACAGCAAGTGGGATATACAGGTATTTTTGTGAATGGTCGGCTATTACCAGCGCTTCATCCCTAAATTCAGCTGTATTGTGGGCCCGCTATTTGAGTTATTAAAAAAGGATACTACACTTGAATGTACTGAACGTCAGCAACGCGATTTTGATATGCCTCAAATGGCGGTAACCAGTGCACTGGTGTTACGCTATCCTCAATTTAAAAATAGAGTTCAATATTCAGACGGATACATTCCTTTCCACTGTAAGGGCAATCCTATCCAAAAAATTATGAGGAAGGAGAAGAGCACCCCGTAGCATACTTTAGTCGCAGTTTTAACAGCCATGAATGCAATTACACCATGACTGAGAGGGAGTGCTTGGTGGTGATCTACGCCTAAAAGCAATTTCAGGTATATTTGCATGGGGTGAAATTCATGGTTGTAATGGATCATGCCTCGCTACGCTGGTTACAAAATCTGAAAGAACTGGAAGGGCGTCTGGCCCAATGGGCTATAAATTGCAGGCATACAATTTCGAAATTCTTCACTGACCCGGAGAAAAACACTAGAATGCCAACGGTTTATCAAGAATACCTACTATTGCAGTTATGGCGGATCTGAGTGATATACTGTTCGATAAAATTCTTATTGGCAAGCACAATGATGAACTGCCCCCGGTCATCAAGGTATTGGACGGAATAAGGGCCAATACATTCCAGAAAAAATGGGGAACTATATAAGTGGGTAGGGGACACTACCATGGATATTCCAAGTTCTTCCGCCAGCCCAACTATTATTATGAGTGCACACCGAGCAGTTGGACATGGTGGAGTGCGTAAGACCATAGATTTATTGCGGCCTCAGTATTACTGAAAAGCATGAACTTCAATATACTTGATATTATCTCCTCCTGTCACCAATGCCAAGTGGAAAAGCCATTCCGCCAGAAGACTTCATACTTGTTAGTGAAGCCGCACTTCGCCTGGCACACCATTTTGATTGATATGGTGAGTCCCTTGTCAACAGGGACAAACTGGTCCAAATACATCCTGGTAGCAATTGACCACTTGACCAGGTGGGTTAGGCGCGACCAATACATGATTTGGGGGCACTAACGGTGGCCAAGTTTGTTATGGAGTGTATAATTCAGCGACATGGTTGTCCACAATTCATTCTTAATGATAATGGGATATACTTCGCATCACATATTTTACTTAAGCTAAATGAGCTGATGGCCATCCATGGGGTTCTAACAACTTCATACACCCTGAGTCCAACGGAATGGTTGAATGGGCTAATGGGACCCTGGTGAACATAATCCAGAAGTTGGTCATGGACAGGCCCTCAGATTGGAGTACTCTCTTTTCTACCGCAGTGTTTGCACACAACATTAGCTACTATTCAATCATAAGAAAAAGCCCATTCCAATTGCTTTATGGATGGCACTCAGCTCTGCCCTCCCTCTTATATGCCTGTGTAGAGGACACTGGCATAATGGATCCGCAACACTATTTGTCCATTCTAACATATGTGCTGATCAAATTACAAACTAAAGCATACTCATTCAGTTTAGCCAAGAGAATCAAAAACCAGGCTGCCAATCAGGTATGGCAGAGTGACCTAGCACAGTTCAAGGATGGAGACATGATCCTATTCCATGATCAACATGGGTTTGGCCAAAAACACAAGCTGGCTAGTATCTGGATTGGACCATTTGAATTCATTGAGAAGACAGAAATATATGTATATACTATAAGGACCCCGCTAGCAGTTAGATCATCAACCAAGTGCATGCAAAGTTCCTCTGAGCATATAAGCAATAGGAGCCTTATCATCCAGTCAATGAGGGGGTAATGTCGCGATTCTGATATGACGGGATGATAAGCCCTAGGTCATGAGGGCGGGATGGATGGATCCACCAAGATTGATTTGAGTAATGTTAATTTAGCGCCTCAAAATTAGGCTATATTGGGTTGTTGGAAAATCGCCTCAAAATTGGGTGTCATGAGATTAACAAATGAAGAATTGGCATAACCAATGAGATATGGCGAATTGAGTTACTAAGCCATGTAAGTGGTATCATCTGAAGTTGCTACGATATAAGCAGGATGAGATGATCAAGGTTTAGGGAGGTCTTTGTAGCTTTAGCATAAGCGGAACAGCAGGAATCAGCTGTACTAAATATATTAATAAAGAAGAGTTGTGGAAGCAATTACCCCATTCATTTTTTAAGTCTAATCTTTTATTTTCAGGGCAACAATCCTCATATCTTTGATCCTAGCTGCTCAGTGGGTTGAACCCTGTGCCAAAACCCTTTGGTGTATCCCTCACATACTGCCAATTTTATAACAGTTAGTATGGTTATATTTCTATAAATTAAAGGCAGCTGTGCTGCAGCCATGGCGTGGGCTTCTCAAGAGAAGCTTAGGTCAAATTTATCCCATAAGGGTTTAAATCTATGAATCAATGCGTTTATAAGCTGCTATGGTTATCTTGATGATAGCTGTACTCATGTAAGGGAAGAGGTACCAATACTAGACCCATAGGCTGAAACGCAGGTTGCATCAAGGGAGCACCAGGGTGCTAAGCACCACTTGGGAGTTTGCAAGGTGGTGAGCTAGGTCCTAAGGCGGGACTATCGACCAGTAATGTTCAAGGGCTCACTGGGCCATCCTGGGCGCGTTTTAGCAGTGGCTGATAAACACCAGGAGGCAGTGCAACGGCTACTCATGCGGGGCAGCATGAGTTGATCTAGTTGACATAGACTTAGAACGGTGTGTTTAAATAACCTGGTTGAGCATAAAGAATTTTCTTAAAACTAATGGAATTAACTGAATAAGTGATTAAAGCAAAAGGCAGAGCTTTATTTGGCTACTCCCAAATGATCAAATATCTGACGTTTAAGTAATGAACAATGATGGAATATATGTTGGAAGCCCTAGTTGACGTTGCATCTTTGATCATCCAAATGGGTAAAAAATTAATTCCTGATCAATGGAGGTGGCTGAGTACCTCAATGAGGAGTACACAAGAGATTTTAACTGAAACATATTATCTTGGCTATATCAAGCCCTTGTCCATTAGGTTTAGAAAAGAGATACAACCCATCCAATTAATTCTTAAACGTAAGTCTAAGACTGAAGTGGCTCATGTTACCCTTGAGTTGCAAAAAATTTGAAGATGAATTTTTCTAGCCCTCCCAGAGTCCAAGGATGTCGCTTCTCTTTCTTACTTAGAAATAACATGAAAGCCATCAAGTGGTTATGGGCTATTGAAGTATTAACTTTATCACTCATAAGGACAATTAATCAAATCCCCAAATAAATAATTAGTTAAAGTTTTTTATGGGCATAAAATTGTCTGCAATGGATCTGGACAGTATGCTCTCGCACATAGACCCATACTGTTAAGTTTTCAAGTGTACCCTGATGTCTATCATATTGACGCTTTGAACTAAACCAAATGCACAAGGACTATGAAAAGCTACTACAGTTTTTCAAAAGCGATGAGAAGGAAGTTGGGACCCAAAGTTGACCTGCGCGTTTATTTAAACAGAAATTTATACCCTTTTTTCTTATACTCTTACCCATCAACTAGAAAACTTCAAAAGATGATCTAATGATTCTAAGACGCCACCATATATCTCAAGCCATCATTTTGCACACTTTAAAACCTGAAATAGAGTTCCTTGAACATAGAGTGTCAAGAAGGGTACTATGTACTTTCCCAAATAAAGTTGATACTATCATGAAAAATGTCTACTCCGGAGAAGTTTTGAAACGTCCAGGTGTTCTTGAGGATGGTCAATTACTGACAATTTATCCACTTAAGCTGACTTGGCCAAATACTTAGTTAACAACTCCATATAAACGTACTTAATAACTGGTACAAGAATTACAGCAAACTTTTGATGCCTTTGGAACGTCTCTGATAATAGCTTTTTGTACTGTTCCAATATGAGTTATAAACTACTCATGATAATTACTGACGTGAATGACATGGCCATGGGGTCCATTCTAGAACATCAAATTAAAGTTTGTTGGATCATCCAGATGCTAATTAAAACAAGTCTAACTAAATTAAGATAAAACCATATTGTACCTGATTGAGATTCACTTGTAGTACATATGGTTATCAAACACTTCTATCTCTCCATATATGAGAAAAATATGATTAATTTTAATCACTTCTCGCTATGTTGGCAGTAACAGATTAGAGACCAAATAAAGATAAACTAGATGGTCTCTGCTCCTTAAAAGCTGCTACTTAAGTAGAGTGCATCATTATTGGTACATATATTAAAATAAAATCACGGTTTAAATGTTTCTTTGATAAATGTAACAGTAAAAGAAAATGAATGATAATATTAGCTTATTGACAAGCTGAAATACTGGGGTATGGAGACACCAAAATCAGCAGAATTTTAATATTCTTTCATCAAGCTTAAGTTGAGAAATGGTTAGTTCAACAAGTTAATTCATGGCAACTGAATGCTCATTATCTAATCATTAGCTTTACAGATGCTACTATGAAGGCCCATTGACAAATGGGACAAATCTGTGCAGAGAACTTACTAATACATGAAATCACAATGGTATAGGGAGAATATGTTGGGATAAATAATGATGCTCTAAATTTATCTAGTTTGTTGGGATTAGGCAGGTCTAAATCCAATACGTTAGTCAATTTTTATAGCCCAGAGCCCTATTTGACACTGTCAGTACTGATGGAATATGCCTTTTACATCAATATATGTAAGCATTACTATATCATTTTGATCAAAAATCACCTTACCAATGGATTGATGTCACTTCAGTTCCAATAACCATCTATAAGGCCACGGCATCCATTCTAATCTGGCGTATTTTCATTTGTCATGGGAGCCAAAGGTTTTGCTATCCATAATATTTTTCATTTGTTAAAGTGTTCATGACTTAAATACCATTACATTGATTAAACAAACACTATTCTCATGATACCACTCAGCAATTAATGGAAATTCAAAAGGGAGCATGTAACTTTTGTTTAAACTTCAAGTGATGGTTCTCAGCATAATAGTAACCTTGACTGTTACCAAAGTTTAAAAATGGGCTCCAAGCTGAAAATTAGTGAAGAGGTCAAAAAACGAAAAGATGGGTGGAATATATACTAATTTCTTGTGTTAAAATGCATTGATATTTATAGGGCATGTGGGGACATGGTACCTCAGTTACCTTCGTGGCCCTGTAAGATAAAATCTTTTACTGCCTTCTGGATTGTACCTGGGCAGCGCCTTCATTTTACTGCGTTATCTTCATGACCTCAGCAGTGGGGGTGGCGCATCTCATAATTCAGGAAATGGTGATGGGATTCCTGGAGGTGATTCCATCTATCTTGTATGCATAATGCTTCCTAATCAAATCTTGTTTTAGTGCCTTCAGTTTAAGGTTCCGTTTGTGCTGGTTCAAGAGTCAATCTATTGAGGATCAATTTGGGAGCAGGAATTTTGTCATGCTCATCCTCTCAAATCCCAACAACGCCACCTCAAGATCCTGTCATAGGGGAGTATAAGGCTTGAGGAACGGCTATGCACTTGATTCACCACTGTCCCCTGATTTACAACAGCAATGGATTTATTAAAGTTCACCTTATGAATGTCCTTATAAGATCCAGACCAAAGAGCGTTGAGCTTATTTCTTCAACCTCTGGATCGATGGTGATAAAAAAGATGAGGTCGCCTAATAGATAAACGAGTGAGGAGGGTCAGCTGATATTCAATTGGGATGTCTCCCTTCCAGTGGTGGTGATAATGCTTTGTGTGGCTAGGGCTTGAAGCCAGACAATTTCATAAGATAAGGCCTTCATGGTTAGATCAGTGTTCTCAATAGCGGAGGCCTTGAACAAAGGCTGAACACTACTTGAGAGCTGTGGGAGCACGTCCATATAGAGTTTCAAAAGGGGACATCTTAATGACTCAGTGGTAGCTTATTCTATAGGCAAGCAAAGCGCTGGGTATATAATGATTCCAGAAAACAGGGTTGGAGGCTGCCACCTTCCATAAAATTAAGACAAGGATTATTTTAGTGCATTCCACCGCCCCATTAGTGGATGGGTTTGTAAGGAGCGGCGAAACTTTGGTTAGTGCCAAAAAGCAAAGTAAGTTCTTGGACTACTTGCGAGGTTAAGTTTAGCCCATTGTCCAAAAGTAAAGTTTGTGGGCAGCCAAGATAGGTAAAAACAGATCGAAAAAGGAAGAGATCCATGGCTTTTGCAGAGGAAGAAGAGACAGATATTACTTTGATCTTTTGGTTAGATTATCCAAGGCTAGGAGAATATATTTGCGGCCGTGCAACTGGTGGGGAGAGGTCCTATCACATCAATCAAATGTTATTAAAGGGTTCCATTTGGGAAATGACTGATTGTTGGTATAAAGAACTGGACCAGTGTTGATTGGAAAGTCATAAAAGCCTCCAGGACCTCTTGGATGGTTCCACCATGCGGTCCCAGTAATATCCTGAATTCAACCATTCATGAGTCTTCTTAACTGTCCCATGTCCCACAGTAGTATGGCTTTAGGATAACGTCAGTTTGTGAATAAGGGCGGACATAAAGGGAGCCATCTCTTATTGACCTCTAATAAAGCAGCTCATCCTTGATCTTAGTATCTTGGGTCATCTTTCAGAGCTCATCTTGGACCTTAGGAGTTTCCAACTCCCAGCGTTCTTGCCAGCTAATCATATCAAACAGTTGATCTTCTTTGGGGGTCAAAGCAGCCAGCACCAGCATCCTACAGAGGCCATTGGCGTTCTGGTGAATTGATCCCACACAATGAATAATAGAGAAAGCATAGATCTGCAGTCTTTAAGCCCATTTAGCTAAACGGCCATCTTGGTCCTTCATCTGCAGGAGCCACCAGAGCGAGGAATGATAAGTGATGATGGTAAATTGGGTGCCATAGAGATAGGGCCAAAAATGATTGATGGCTAGCAAGACAGCAGGCATTCCCGCTCAGTAACTCTACAGTTCCATTTGGACTTACTCAGTCTTGCTAAAATTAGCCACTAGGTGGTCGACCTGATTTTCATCATGATGGGATAGAATGGCCCTGACAGAGACTTTTTCACATCTGTGAACAACAAGAAGGGTTGTTCAAAAGTGGTTGGACTAAAAGCTATTTTAGTACAAAGAGCGGTCCTTGTGAGAATCCAGCTGGTTTTTGGCTCACTGGTGCTGACTTGCGCTGGATTCCACAAAAGGGGTTTTTATAAGAAAAGTAAAAATACTTTTTAACACTAAATTGGGTTTTTTATAGGTTTATTAGTGTCAGCGCTAAGTAAGAAAAACAATACCTCTCAATATCTGAACGTTCCATATTTAGAATTGTATTGAGGGTCAAAGGGAATTCAATGGTAAGTTTAGAACATCTTGGTACAGTACAAATAAGGAAATATGCAAATACCCCTATTGAATCTCAGAAAAATCACTTCGCTATGGCTGAACAACAGATAAAAATTTAATTTTTGAAATATGTACCTGTAAGTTAGCTTTTTATAGAATTTGTATCTTTCCCCTTAGAGAATTTATTGCACCTTGGGGGTCCCCCACCAAGATTATAAAAGAGGGTGGTCCACACTTCAGTGCTGGCTTTGAACTAGTCATGACATGGGGAGAAACCTTCTATTGACTCCCCAAATTTACCCGCATGATTGGGGGATTTTGCTCCCTGACTTGGTTCTATTTGTTTGGGTCAATATTTATAATAGTGTTACCCTGATTTTCGGGGTTCCACCAAGAATTATCCATGGTCTTTTGGCCAATAAACTCATTTGTATCATTTAAATCACCCTTTTTATCATCAAAATCTTGTAGATGTCTGATATTTCCCCGTTTTGGCCCATTTCAACCCAAAACATTATTTCTTGGAGCTGTGAGGGCAAATGTCCGACATAATCCCCCTCTATAATGTTAAGGGAAGAATAGGGCCATAGGAAGCAGCCATGTACCCGATTGATGGTAATCCCCGTAGCCAAGAACTTTATAAAGTACTTGTTTCCTCTCTTTTGTAGGTGATGCTGAAAGGACCCTCACAAAATGATCCAAGCTTGCCGCTTCTAGGCGTGATGCGGTTAGGGTAGTATAATACCATGTCAGACACTATAAATGTAGGAGGGGGTTTAGAGCTCATTGGCAGCCTGCCCTTATTTAGTCACCATTTTCACTAGATTTGATCATAATCTCAGGTTAAGCTGGATTATGCGCTGAGCCAATCTTCTCATGGCTTTCTCAGGTTATTCAGCTCTAGAGTAAAAGGAATCTTTAGCTAATAGATCAGGTATTCCTAGTTCCCGCCCATACAAGAAATGGAAAGGGGACATTTTCAAGATCTGGTGCTAACTAATCTGGTAGGCCATAAGTGCACTGGGTAGGACTTGATCCTAGTGAATTGGATCAGAAGAGGCCATTTTTTGTAAAATGGAGACCAAGGTTCCATTTGCCCTCTCCACAGTCTCATTGGTAGAGTGATTATAAGTAGCTGAGAAGAGTTGTTGGGCTCCCTTAAAAGTAGCCAGAATTTTGACTACTCTGAGGTTAAAATTTTACCATTGTCACAAGTACCTGGGGGAAATTTATGTCGAGAAAAATGTTTTGATGTAAAAATGAGGCTGTGGCCTTGGCTGTTTGGGCAGGGAGTGCCACGGCTTCAACCCACTTAGTGAAGTGGTCAATGGTATGATGATAAATCTGTTCCCTCAAGTAATCTGAGGTAGGGGACCTACTACATCCATACTGATGGTGTGGAAATGTTGTTGAGGGGTAGTTTGTTGATACTGGTATCTAGTCTTGAAACTATATTGCTTCTTACAAGTGAGACTGAAATCCAAGACTTCAACAATAGTTTCCATAATTCTGTACCTCTAGTACCGAACCTTAATCGACTCATAAGTTTTCTTTGCACCTCCATGCCCTAGGGTGGAATGAGCTTCTAGGATAACAGTATGCGTTCCAAGGGCCAAAGGCAAGGCAGCTATTTTGCCCCCACCTGCTTATACAACTTCCCGTTGTCCACTTTGGTGTTGTGGGAGTGCCAAGCTGACATATTCTGGACAGGCTCATCCTCATCCTCATATTCATTTGTGGTCATTAAGAGGTCATGTAACCGCTCCGCCTCATTATTATACAAGTGAAGGACTGGCATCCAAGTTAACCCATCAACATTCATGTGAAGGGTTCCAGCACGGTCTTCAATCTTCATGTCATAAATCTATAGCTTTAGAGACCAGCGAGCTAATTGGCCACTAGGTTTCTTCATATTCTGTAACCACTTCAACGAGGCATGGTCCATAACTACAGTGAAGGTGGCCCTATATAGAGAAGGGCGTTAGTGATTTACAGCTAACAAAACGGCAAGGAACTCCATATAATTAAAGCTTTAGTTGTGTTCCACCTTTAAAAGCATCTTACTGAAATAGGATATGGGATGATATACACCGTTTTCATCCAGTTGGGCTAAGATAGCCCCAACGGCGTAATCAGAGGCGTCAGTATACATTATAAACGGATTTATTATAACAGGATGCCTCAGGATAGGACATTGTTGTAATAGTTGCCCCAACGTCTCAAAAGCGGCCTTTTGTTCAGCACCCCAAATTAAAAGGGTACTCTTTATTCATAGCCAGACAAGGGTTCTCTGAGTTGGGCGAACTTAAGGGATTAATTGATGGTAATACGCCATCATCCCTAGAAATACCCGAAACCCCATAGATTTTTAGGGGGAGTCATTTTTTATGATTGCTTTGACCTTGACCTGGTTGGGTTGGATTCCTTCTTGGGAATGGAGTGGCCTAGAGAATCCAGTTTCCTTTGGAAGAAGGTACACTTTGAGGGTTAAAACTTAGTTTTTGACTTAAGTAACTGTTGAAGCACCTCATTCTGGTGATCAAGATGTTTGGTGAAGGTCTTTGAGAACACCATGATTTCATCAAGATAGACGATGAAATAAGTTAACTTCATGTCCTGCAAAATGTGATCAATTGCATGCTGGAAAGAGGCAGTTGCATTACACAACTCTTAGGTTTGTCATTTGGGTTAGAAGAGACCCTCACTAAAGATAAAAGCACATTTCTCCTTATCCTGAGGAGAAAGGTCCTTTTTCAATAGCCACTGGCCAATTCCATGGTGGAGAAGAAAGATCTAGAGAGTTGGGCCAGGGCATCATCAATGCGGGGGTTAGTATAGCTATCCTCTTTGTGATATTACTTGATATGAGGTAGTCCATGTTTATCTGATAACCTCCATTTTTTTAATTAGCAAAAGGGGGGAAGACCCAGGGCTTTGTGAAGGAATTAGTAACCCCACATCTAGTAACTGCTTTAGTTCCATTATCATCTGCTGTTCTTCCACCTTTGATTTGTAATAAGGTTTTGACCAAATGGGATGGGCAACACACACATCAATGGAGTGGCACCAGCCCTTCATGTGGCCATACTCATTATCTGATTTTTAGAATATTTTGCTAAATTCTTCCAATAGAGTGTGAACTTTTTCAAGTTCATATGGGGTCAGCTCATCTGAGATATGAACATTAGTTAAGGTACTTACCAGGTATTCCGTCAGCAGGTTTATATCCAACGTAGAGCCAATGGAGTAAATTTGTGAAATGTACTCTACAGGGACTAACAAGCCTAAGTCAATCTCCTGGTGTTTGCTTACAACTATGTCCTTTACAGCGAGGTTCCCCAACTGCAGTGTGATAGGCCTCTGGTAAGCTGGGACAAAAGTGCCAGACAATACCCAAGGATCCAAGGGACTAACGCCCTCAAGATTTATGAAATACAACAAGCATTGATATGGGATTTGGAGCGTAATCTTTGTGTCAACATCTTGTTGTTTACCAGACTTAATAAAGACTTTATCTTCAGCGTATAAAAATTTACCATCCCTATCATCCACCGAATTGGAAAATTTTTTGAGTTGCTCCCAGAGGTGGAATAATGCAGTCATAGCTAAAAAGGGATATTCAACCAGGCAAGAGTAGTCGTTTTTGCCGAGATCTTTATTGGATAATACTAAAGGGACTTCATAGTTGAGATATTGATAATAACACCTTGCTTCATATTGATTAATCCATCGTACTCAATCATAAACTGGGTACCTATGAGCATATCATAGGTGTCGTTGTCCAAGGCCACTGCAGGGGCTGACAAAATAAGCTCTCCAATTTAAATGGGAAGGGAAGAGTATGCCTTGATAGCATGGGTATTATTTGAGCCTGCGGTTCCAAATTCTTGATTGTACTCCAAGTCAAGCTCTAGCTTTATCCCTTTAATGAACTTTGAGAAATTACATTAACTGAGAAGCCAGTATTCAGTATGTCCATTATCTCGACGTTTTTAAATGCCCACTTCAACCTTGGTGAAAGTGCCACCAAAGTTAGGAGACAGGGCCAAGACCTCCATGAGCCTGAAAGCGGAGGTTAGTTATTAGTAGTCTCAGGATATTTATCCAGGAAGGAAAAAAAGGTATTTTCCCTGCTGAAGTGGTAAAATCAAGCCAGCTAAAAACTGATCGCCATCACTGGCAGTGTCAATAACTTTTTGGACACCCTAGTTTTAGCTGAGCTAAGCTTCCTCAGTTATGGTGGTTCTGTCTACTCCTTCAGCGTCAATTAATCAGCAAATTCCACTTCTTCAGGTGCTTCCAATAAGTAGTACCAACGTCATCATAACCCATTAAGATTCCTCTCCAAGGGTATTACCAACAACTGCAAGGTAGCAATAGAGGTAGGGGAAACAGATACATGAGGTTGGGTAGCTAACCTCTGATAATACGTCTTTTCAGAAAGCCATTTATTGATACAAGGTTACCCTTAGGGCGCGCAACTACCAGCTTAAAGGTCTCAGAATTACAGGAGGGAGTGATCTCTTTTTAAGTCGCACGGGAGGAAGCAGGTTTCACTGGGAGGATAGGCACAGGGGGCTCACCCCAAGTGCTCAACAGGAAAAACCTCATTAAAGGTTATAACTGAAGGTTTCACCTCAGCTTCATTTATCGTTTCATGTAAATGGAAATCAGAAACATCTAACAGAGCCTCTTTTATGTAGTGGGCCTCTTGAAGTGACAATTCACTGAAATGATATGCCTGTCTAGAGAGGGTGAGAAAATAAACTAGTCAACATGGCGGCAATATCATCATCCAGGGTCAGCATGTTAGACGTTGATAACCTTTGAGCAGCGAGGTAAAATCGCTCAGCAAAAGCTGCGGTTGGTTCGCCATCATACATGCTAAGGCGCATAAGGGTTTGTTTATCCCTTTTAAGACTCTGCTTTGAACCGAAATTCAGCCAAAAGCGCCTCTTTAACCTCTGCCCAGATATGCAGATTGTCCATGTATGGAATATCATCTTTTGTGCTAGATGACTTAAGCAAGGGAGGATGTGTTTAATTTTTTGCCTGTTGATGAGTATTGCATTAGGATTCATAGACATACAAAAACGAAGCAATGTTCCCTCACCAGGGGTGAACTTGTCTAAGAGGGAGTTTTAAAGGGCGCTGCTCAAGCTCTTTAAGATGGGATAAAGCGCTTGTGAGTTGCTTTTCAAGAACAAATTTTTTAGTTCAGTTGGAGTGGGAAGATATGGAGGGTTGCTTACTTTAAAAGCCTCCATTTAAACTGATTTTTTGTGGTATACACGTGACCCCCTGTAGTGAGCGCCACTTTGTGAGAATCCAGCCGGTTTTTGGCTCGTTGGTGCTGACTTGCGCTGGATTCCACAAAAGGGTTTTTTATAATAAAAGTAAAAACACTAATAAACAATAAACTGAGTTTTTATGGGTTTATTAATGTCAGCGCCAAGTAAGAAAAACTCCTCTCAATATTTGCCCGTTCCATATTTAAAATTTTATCAAGGTTCAAAGGGAATCTAATGGTAAGTTTGGAATAACTTAGTACAGTCCAAAATAAGGAAATATGAAAGTTCGCCCTATTTAAGCTTGAAAAACTAGCTTCACTATGGGTGAACGACAGATGGGGAGTTAATTTTTGGCAATATGTACTTTGGGGTAACGATTTTATAAATTTCAGCCAATCCTTTTTAAAGAAATTCATTACATTTTAGGGTCCCCCGCCAATCCTATAAAAGAGTGTGGTCCCCGCTTTGGTGCTGGCTTTGAACTAGTTGTGACATGGGGAGAAACCTTCGATGGACTCCCCAAGTTTACCTGCATGGTTAGGGATTTTCAACTTCCTGCCTTGGTGCTATTTTCCTGGTTAGAATTCATAATATTGTTACCCTGATTTGCGGGGTTCCACCAAGAATTATCCATGGTCTTTTGGCCAATAGGCTCATTTGTATAATTTAAATCAACTTTTTATCATCATTAACTTGTAAATGTCTGACATTTCCCCGTTTTGGCCCATTTTCAACCCAAAACATTCTTTTATTGGAGACGTGAGGGAAAATTTCTGACAGTCTTTAATGCATTAAAAGCCTTTTCTGTTCTGGCCGCCATTCAAATGTCACGTTCTTCTTCAGGAGGTAAAATAGAGGTTCAGCTAGGTCTGAAAACTGAGGGATAAACTGACAATAATAACCCACCATGCCAAGGAGTGTATAAAAATTCCTTAGACTCTGGGTGCACGTCATTTATTATGGAGTCACCTTTGTCCAGTGTGGGCTGGATGCCATCTTTTGAGACCTTGTATCTCAGAAACTCTATATCTGACTAAAAGAAGAAACACTTTAAAGTTTTAGAGTTTTATTGAAATATTTCAGAGACTATTAGAAAAGTTCCCAGATATGCTCTATATGTCCATTTAAAGTTCATGAGAAGACATTGATGTCAAGATAGACAAGGACACACAATAACTTCAGGTCACTAGGGATCTCGTCCATGGCGCATTGAAAAGTGGCCGTCACGTTACAGAGGCACTAGGGCATCCTTGAGGGCTCAAATAGCTCTTTGTTGGCTATGATCGTGCATTTGGTTTGATCTTTAGGGGCGAGCTTCACTTACCAATATCCACTGTTAAGGTCCATTGCAGAAAAGTACAAAGTCTGGCATGCAGTAATAGAGACTCATCAATTTGAGGCTGAGGTAACTGTCCTTCTTGGTGATGGAGTTGAGCAGTCAATAGCCCATCACCACCTGGTTGCTGCCATCCTTATTCTGAACCAGCAGGAGAGGAGAGACCCAAGGGCTGCATGAAGGCACCAAGAGTCCAGCTTCAAGTATTTGTCTAAGCTTCACCGCCACCTGGGCCTCTTCAACCTTACTTTTTTAGTTAAGGTCAGGACTGGAAGTTAAGAGCGTCCTCAGTCTCCACATGATGTAGAACCCCGTTCATTTCCAAATTTATGAATCAAAGCTAAAAATAGGTCTGAATACCCCTCCAGTGATTCTTGAGCTTTGCACTGTTGGTCTTCAGTGAGATCCTTTCCAATACTGGTGTTGATTAGGTCCACTGATGGGGCGTCTCAAACTAAAGTCATTCAATCTCCCAAAACTATGGTTATCAATGAAAGCTTCTAAAAGTAGATGGCGGACATAGGCAGCGGGACTGTTTGGGCTTACTACACTGAACATGTCAGTTAGGTTAACCAACAATAACTATATAGATCTGGAATAAGCTGAATTCAGAATTCTTTGACAGGTTAGAACCTCCTTAGCAGACAGGTTATCTAGGCCTCAGATTCTCAGCAGGTATTTGGGGGGGGACGTTAACATAGACCTGGGTGTTGACAATATTTTGGGACTTCAATCCTATAGTGGTCTCCCTAGGTAAGTAGATCAGCGAGCCTTTTTGTTTATTAACAGCAGGTGGGGGAATCCAGACCTGAGAGCCCCTTATGTGATATTTGAGTCAGAGAATTCGGTCCTCACTCTCTAGTAGGCAAGCTTAGGCCTTGACCTCCGTCTTAGTGTTTCAAGAAGTTTCAAAGACTAGGGGGACCTGATTCCAATTAGAGATAAATATCCGTCATTATAATGTACTACTGCTGAGTAATCTCGGAGAAACTGAGTCCAAAGAAGGAGGTCATAGCTGAGTTATTTAGTGTAACGACGAGGGTATTTACAGAGAGCTTCCTAAATAAGATAGTTAGGTAAAAATAGGCCCCTATAGATTGGGTACATTGCAGGCCTGCTGTACCATACTCCATATAATGTGACAAGTCTGGATTGATCTTTATATACTTCATCAACTTAGATATAACATTTACAGGGGAACCACTGTCACCTATGGTTAGAACCTGAATCTTATGTTCTAAAACAATGATGTGTATAACCAGACTTATGAACTGGGGAGTTAACGTGATAAACATGGGAGAGTCATCGGAAGAAGAGTAAGTAGTATCATTATCTCTATTGTCAACTAGTACTGAAACTTTTTCTTCAGGTACAATAACTCTAGGTTCGTTCAGGGATCATGGATGATTCTTGAGGAGAGGTCGGGATGTCAGCATGGAGCGCCTCATCCTTCATGCTTAAGGCCCTTTTCCCGTCACCTTGGCAAGTTGTTTCCAGCAGGTCTTAGAGCTGTGTCAAGAGCCATTGCAGTAGATGCATCGGTGTTGATGATTCTTCTGGTTTTTGACCACATGGACCTGAGGATGGTTGTAGGAAAAAGAAAAGGTAGCCTTGGATTTCAGGGTCAATGCGGATTTAGTTAATTACTTCCTTGATTTCTTGAATGCATTTGAAAACGTTCTTGTGGCCAGTCATAAGAATTTGAACCTTGGGATAAGATCCTAACGTGGAGATGACAGCAGTAATGGCGTCATCTAAGGTAATAAGATTGGTGCTAACCAAGGGCTGCGCTTGAGCGTAGAAACAGCTGGCAAACTCCACGGGGCTTTTCCTCTTTATTCAGGCGGATACCCATAAATGCTTGTTTTTGATTGGCCAGAGTTTGATTGCTGCCAGATTCATGGATTAAGGCCATATGGACCTGCTACCAAGTATTGCATCCCTTCAAGTGGTGGGTCATGATCCACTGAGAATTTCTGTTAAGGCAGGAGTGGATATGCTTCACTTTTCTGCAGGTTGGTGGTCTCCTCCATAAAACTCTCATAGCCATATAGGAAAGAGGCGATGCTTTCCTGGCCATATAAAAATCTCTTTTTAAAATTTGGTTTAAAGTTAGTTTCAAGAAGAGTAAAAAGGTTTTAACGCCAGGAATTGGTGCAGTTCATAAACTCGGTCTCCACATAGTCGCAGGAGACCTGCTGGTCCGCCATTCATCTTAGGCCCTTAAGGTCCTCTCTAATATCATCCCAGTTTCAGTTAAGGGAGAAAATAGAATCCTTATGAGCAAGCTGCTCTTTTAGGGTTTGAATACCAGCGCCCTGAATGGGAAGTTGACTCTCAAGGATGGCCAAATGGCTCTCAAATCTTGAAAGGTTTGTTCAAGATGAGATATGTGGCTATCAGTAAGCTTGGTGAAGGCGCTAAAATTATCCATCTCATCTGACAATGCCTCAATGGAGACCCTAGAGTTGAGGGGGACTTTGTCTATTCAAAGTTTGAATTACTGGGCTACAATTTAGATTTGATTAAGTAAAGTGGCTAGGGCTGCCAAAACATCATTTCTCTGTGACTTTTTAAGGTCTCTGTGAGATGGTGCCATGGGGCCAGAGGGCCCTCCAGGCCCATGGGGACCTTTGGGTCCCTCATGTCCTTTGGGACCTTCAAGCCCCCTAGGCCCTTAAGGCCCTTCACTTCTGGAGATGTAGTAACAAGAGGCCAGCTCCTGATAGTGTCATTGTAGGTTCCATACCAGATCTTTAACTTGGTGAAGGCGCTGGTTTAAAGAAGCTAAAAAAGTTGGATATTTTAAGCAGTTGGCATTCAAGGTAGCCAGAAATCCCACTATCAAACACTGCAATTTGGCCTTGAACTTCGTTGATCTTAGTCAGTTATTGATAATGGCCTCTTGGTCGGGTTGGGACCATCTAGTACTAAAAAAAAGATAATGGCCTCTTGGTTTTCATGGACAAAGGAGTAGGGCACATTGTAAAAATCAATGACATGGATTTGAAAGTTTTGGTGAGCACCAGTTGTTGGGAGACTTTATGATGGTGCTACCCAACTAACTGGAGGAGGCGATGAATAGCAGGGTGAACAAAGCTCTGAAGGAAGCGAAATTCCCAGGGTCAATACTCTGCTGGTAGCTAGGCTGAAGTATAAAGATCACGCATGATATAGGGTATTGAAGAGGTGCAGGAGCAGCTGAAGTGGACACCCACAGAGTAAATGCCATTTACAATTGTTAAAAATGTTGTTAAGGATCTCATGCTGAAGTTGATACTGATTTCTCATCAACGGAGGGCAGGGAGAACTGGAACGTGGCACAAAATTCTAATCTTTCAGGATGCTTGGGTGGCACTTCATACTGAAAGATACTAATACATCGAGCAATGCTTTTCAATTGATTAGCAAATTTATTTTTATGACTGCTAGTATCCTCAATTATTCGTGATAAACCTTTTCACTTAGGACAGCTTATAGCCCCTTTGTAGTGAGCACCACTTCTCTCAGAGTAACGGATCTTTTGACTGTTGCCAAAGTCTTAAAAAGAGCTCAAAGCTGAAAACAGTGAAGAGGTCAAAAAATGAAAAGGTAGAGGGCTTATAAACTACCTTGTTGTGTTAGAAAGCTTCAATATTTATAGGGCGTATGGGGACATGGTACCTCAGGGATCTTTGTGGCCGCATAAGACCAGAATCTTTTAATGCCTTCCAGATTGACCGCCTGGGCGGCGCCCTCACTGTACTGCATTGTCCTCATGACCTCAGTGGTTTGGTTGGCGCCTCTTATGATTTGGGAAATGAGGACAGTATTCCAGAAGATGAAGAATGAACTCTCATCCGCGTGATGCTTCTTGATTTAATTTAGTATTAGTGCCTTCAGGGTAAGGTTCCTTTTACACTGGTTCAAGAGTCAATCTGTCAAGGCTTAATTCTAAAGCAGGAATTTGGCTTGCTCATCATCTCAAATCCCAAAAAATGGTCTTTTCTGACCTCTTTAAAAAGAACAACTTATCTGCCTATTGAACCCCTGTCTTATGAGTTGGCTGATATTAGGAATATATATGTCTTCTTTCTGTTCCCTATATGAGTGAAACTATGTCGCCTATAAGTGTATTGCCTATTATTAAGTTAGAAATTTTTTGCATTCAGATTTTTTGATAAATAACTAGCAAAATTATTTTATACCATAATCTTACTTAATTGTATAAACATCAACAGACAATCCAGGTAAATAATAATAACTGGATTGGGGTTCCCCAAAGCTTCCTCAACTTCTGATATGGCTTCCTAGGCTGTTGGCTGAGGGGCTATATTAGGAACTTTTTTATTTTACAATAATCCCTCTTTTTCTCATTTGCAAATAAAGATGCGTGGCGGCTCCCCCTTTTGGGTAGGAACCAGTAGTGCTAAAAAGCTAACAGGGTTGAGCTACCAGGGTAGCAGAAGGTAGACCTGAATCTATTCTACCATCATATACTTGACAGTATGGATAACTTAATTGCAACTTCTTCGTCATGACCTTTTATGGTAATTTTTTTGAAAGTGATCTGAATGTTTGATAGCCTCTGTGGCCACTGGGCCTTGGTAAACCGTTTCCCTGGAAGGTTTTTTTGATTCTCTCATTCCTCCACAGCAAGATATTGAAGAGCTTATTGTTAAAATCAAGTCAAAGCTTAATACCTGATTATACAAAATGAATATTAATCAGACCCTATCAAAATTGGAATTTAGTATAACCTTAATAGGATTGAACCCCCACCCACTATGACTTGTGTACAATGCAATCAGGTTTGTTAAATTCAAGACATAATGAAAGGTACTTTCAAAACATTCCCACTATATGACAGCGTAATGACTATAAAAAAGAAGGACTCTTTTTAGAATGAGAAAAATTTAATAGAATAGAAGTTCTAGAATCTAAAAATACAGTTATCTCACTTGTAATAAAAAGCCATAGATAATAGGAATTTCCCAAATTTAAAAATTTTCTAGCTAGTCTATTACCTATTTTACTCTCCATTTTTTAGATGTCCTTCAACACGTCTTATTCATATATAATAATAATTAGGTTTCTCATCACCTCTATCTATATGATTATATATACTAAGATATCTATTGAATTTCTGGCTCCCCATTGTTATTACAAACAATGGACCTAATTTTTCAATAGATTATATCTACAAAAATTTAGCATGCTTTTAAAATTACTAAATTTTAGCATTTCCTCTTCTTTATCTAAAACGTATAGAATATATAAGCTTTTTAATTTCCATAAAAAGTCTGACTTTATTATTACCTATGATACATATTTTTTGAATAGAAGTACAAACAGTATATAAAAAACTTTTTTTAGTAGTCTCCACAAGTAAGTGCTTTATATAGCTTATTAGGCTTATATATATATAAAAGCTTCTTAATATATATATGAATTCAAAGTATATCTTATGTTCTGTAGATTATATACAGTATTATGGACTTAACTGTTTAAAATTAAACTAAAAAAAACATTTTATACTTAAACTTGGAATAATTGTTCTCAATTAAGTTTCTAAAAAGCAAAGGTGTGATATGTGATATTCTAAGTTTATAATTGAGAAAAAAGGTTGTTATCTTAAATATCATCAACATCTCTTCTTTAACTTAGATTTCTATACTTATGTTTTTTTCTGGATAACCACTCAAAAATTTTACCAAGCTAAAATTTATGTGCCTTTTAGCCTTTTAGCATGTAGCTATAAATATCTATATGTTAAATAATTTTTAATATAAGAATCTATTTCTTTAGATGCATATATATAGTATTTAAATTTTAGATTTTATTTAAGAGTATGTGATTGAAATTGATGCACTCAAGGACAGGGGAAGGCGAGGAACAGGGAAATCAAGACCATAAACTTCCAATCAGGTTGGGATTGATGGAACACTTATCCCTCCATGGTGGAAGGGGAGGGGGGTCAGGGCCATCTCAGCTGCCACATTCTTGATGACACGTGGGTCATTGTGGAGAGTAAAGGAGTGGGGATGTCAATGGGGTAGGGTTTAAGTTCATTGTATGGTGAGTTGTCAGGGATCGTGGTGATAAACATCAAATCTATAAATTTTGTCCAAATCATGTTCCATCTGTAAGTGGATATTGGGGAGGGATACAAAAGTAGCAAAGCTGGAATTTGTTACCTTCAATTTCAAGGTAAATTCAATGCTGTTGCAATGATGTGGACCAATAAGGTCACTTTGGTGTTGAGCATGATATTTTTGCACTTGGAAATACTGGTAATTCAGATGGGAAAGTTGGCAGGGGCACACCATTTTCCAATAAGGCTGTAAATTTTGTACTGCCTTATGGAGTGGGTGGCATTCTGGCAAGGCCAATACTATCATTGCAAGCTGATGGTCACTTTGGTATAGGGTGGCATACAGCTTAAGCGCGTAATAGTAAGGAGGGAGTTTTGCATCATTATCTAATTTGAAAATTATCCAAAATCAACAAGGTTGGCCATATTGGGAACAAGTTCACCCAACTTGGTCACCCCATAAAAATACGCCCATAGGTTCTGATTATCCTGTATTGGGGCACCCACATATAATGGGATTGAGTGGGAGATTGGGTCTGGGCATTAGTGTTTCATATAGTTGTCCAGGCGTCATCCTGATTGGCTGATATAGGTGGATTGCTAAGAGGCGGGGTAAATTGGTTTTATTCCACTTGATGAGAAAGAACTTTGACTTGGCTGGAGCTCTCTTAGATGCATTTATGGTATTTGGGGGAGGTGGGGGGTAGAATTGATCCCCATGCAGCGAAATTTATCCTGTCAGCAATGAATTGGTTGCTGACTGGTGACCTTGTGCAGCCGCAGCAGCAGCATGGGAGGGGCACTTGCACCTTGAGTGGTCCAGCCCAAATCATGTTAGACATACCACCTGCCCACCTTCCACATGGGCCCAGAAGGTATGATCAGGTGCAGAATGTATTTCCGCATGGAGAGGAATTTCAAAATAATTTTTGTTGCTAAATAGGAATATTGTCACAAAAGCGTGAGGCCCTGCTAGGCGACTGGCCTCAGTAGAAACCACAGATTGTAAAATGGGATCTAAGCTTTAGACACTTAGACCGAGTAGGAGCTCCTGGTGAAGTATGTCAGTGGGAAGGTGAGTGGGAAGGCCTGCAAATGGACCACAAGGGTCAATTAAGTAGGCAACTTAGTGTGTTGTGGGTATTGGTGTATTGTATCTTAGTAATACTGTAGCTGTTATCATGGAGTCGGCTTTACAAGAGAAGCTAAGGTCAAAATACCCCTTTTTGGGCAAACATTGATAAAGCAAAAAGGTGTCATTACCGCCTGTGCCAAGTCAATGGTTGCTGCATCATTGTATGTGGAGAGGGACCTATTTTTACCCAAAGGCTAAATTGCATGCTTCTCTGGGGGAGCACCATGGGGCTGTGGTGCAACGCCTGGGATTTTGCAAGATATAAAACTAGTTCATGGGCAGGACAAAGCGAACAGAAGGGTTGAGAGGGATAGCAGAGCCATCCTGGGAACGTTTTGAGGGATGCCAAAAAACATGGGAGATGGTGCACCACTAACCCTATTTGGGGCAGCAGCCGTCAAGTTTTTCAACAATGATGGGAGGAGGCGTAATGGTGAGTATTACTATTTTTTAGATTACAGGTTCAGATTCAACTGAAAAGTGGTCAAAGCAAGAACAAGAAGCTCATATCGGTAGTGTTCTGTGTGTTTTATGAAATTGGGGTTTATCTAATAGCCATCAGTGATCCATATCTCTACCACAGAGATGTGAGTTTAATTTCCATCCTATGCACAGATATCATGGTGCACGCTGTGTTTTTTATAAATGGAAAAATTAAATCATAAAGTTCTTATCAGGTTGGAAAACCCCCCATAAAATTCTGATGCCATAAAAAGAAGCAAAAATGAACAAACATCATTATTATGTGTAAAAGTTAAACATATCATTTCATCCTTTTTTATAGTACTCATCTCCTGGATTGAATATTTCAGATAAATATTATATAAAAAACCATATGTTATGTCTTGTTTGTTAAATTATAACACATATTCTATCATTAGATATCAAGAAATATAGATTTTCACTAGTGTTAAAATTTTCCAGTTATACTTTCTCTTTGTTTCTCATTTTTTTGTGTAAAGTCAATTATCAAACTATATGTTAACAGAATAGTTAAAATTAGAGCACCAGAATATAATGCTAATTTTTATCTCTGGATGTACACAGATAAACTATTTATTTAAAGCTGCATTTGCTATTTTTTATATATAAAGGATATTGAATTTAGTCCTTGTAGCTAAGTTTATCTAATATTATGTTTCAAATCATTAAAAACTTGGTATATATATTGAATTCAGGAAGCAAAAATTTCTATCTATAAAAGGTTTATTAACTATTGCTCTTTCAATTATAGTAACTAGTGTCATTTACATTAAAGCTCCCAGAAGACTTTGTACTTTTGTACAAAGTAATTAAAATTAATAGCAAACAAATAGTCTCTTTGATTTGAGCTATCTTTCATATGTATACCCATATATATTAATGAAATTGGAAGTTATATAGATTTTTTTTGTTCATGAAACTTTTAGTAATAAGCTGTATAAAATAACAGTCATATATTAGTTAAAAAAATAATTTAGTTATAAAATCATAAGGTCTAATAAGTTTAGTTCTTAAATATATATATAGTACCAACTAAAAATTAGTAGGTTATTAGTAGGTTAATAATTGTTGGGTTTTTAGATATGACCAATTATTCCTCCTGAACAAAATTATAAATCTGCTAATCATCAAGGGGATGAGGCCCTCTAGTGGATTTTGTGAGTTATTATCATATATAAAAACTATGGTTTGGCAAGTTATCTCAAATATACATTTATTAATCTAATGAGCTTTGAATTTCAGGATAGATAGTTTTGTAGAGATTGTTCCCAACAAAAAAACAAGCAATTAAGCTGTCAATTTTCAAACTGATATACTAATTACTTTATGGAGTCAATTGGGATTATTACCAATCAACTTAGGGAATTTATGAGTTGCTAGTCGAGTGATGCCGCCTGTGATAAGCAACATGCAAGTAAAACTTTTAGAGATCACAACCTGCTATTTATGGGTATAAGTTTCAGTACCTAAGCAGGTTGCTAGCCTAATAAGGGTGACACGCTGGGGTTAAGCAAAGGCGTTGAGACACGTTCTTCATTTCAATCTAAAGGAGATAGCAATTGAGTAGGGTAGAGAACACACTAAACTGATGAGTAAATTCATTGTTTCATGCTACCCCGTATGATAAATTAATGGCAACGGCTTCTATTTCCAATTGGGGTTCCAACAGAAGAGCTGGCGCCATATACCCTATATATCCCCTTGCAAATTATACTAATAAAGCAAATCTTTATAGTCAGAAAAGATCTAGAAGTTATACATTATATTTTCTTTCTAATACTCTTTGTATTAGAGTAAAGGGATTGGATATACCAGGACTTATTACCATCAAGTTCTCCGCGGAACCTGCGTCAAGAGAGTAAATAACATCTAAACCTAGGACTATGCTAAGTTCTACCAGTAGAAAGGGATAGAAACTCACCGTAAAGACCAATGAACTACAATTGATGGATATGTCTAAGGATAGACCTCTAAGAAGAATTTGAATTCAAGTCTTAAGAGTAAAATTTTCCGTAGATCCTCTGAACCTAATGTCATTAGGTTAAGTACTGTTGTAATCCAGAATAAGCCAGCCTCAGAAGAGAATTTAAAGGACATAAATTACCTTGTTGTATGGAGAAATTATTCCTTACCTTCACCAGTGGGTTGAAGGACGATTGTACCTGTACTCAAGGAGAGATTTAAGCAGAAGAAATATTTGGTTGTGAAACGCTTAACTGGATACTAGTCTCCATACTAGTATCAATCACCCACATATTTATAAGATTATTTATTAAAGATTATTGTTTGCACATATAAAGAGCCTGTTTAATAAAAATAGGGAGCTGAAGTGAGCTTTAATAAAGAAAGAGATAGCTTTAGAGCTTAATAGTGGTACTCATTCCAAAGGAAAAAGTTGAGTAGCCACAAGCACCAATTTTTCACAATAATACAATTATTCAGTAATTGCATTTCTGAGAAATCAGCTCATAAGTACTGTATTATTATAAAAAGAGGTTAAAATTCTTTTTGTGGTAGCATTAAACCTACAACAATAACAGTGGTCCTTATATAGATCCAAGCTAGATGAAAATTAAGACAAATTGAGACAATATCTAAAACCCTTGATTGGTACTAATGGGAAAGTCACATCTCTGCTAAACTTTACTTTTTTGACATTCCATTACCCCAGAAGTTTAACTCCTTTTAAAGTTATCACATTATTGAACACTGATGGCAATACATTAAAGGACTCTTCTGACTTGGAAGAGAATGCCAGGACCTACCGCAAAGCCTACAGCAGCCCTCAGTTGCTGACATATGCATAAACTAGAACAATCCATTCCAAACGGCAGCTGCAAAAGCTAATGTCATCTCAATACACTCTGAACAGTGTGTTATCATTGAAAATCACAAAGTAATAAACCATTCACTCTAGCTGACTCCATTTTGACTAGGGACCACCATATTGATGCTCCTCAACTGAGAGGTATCTCCATCCACCCAGTGCCAGCGACAGAAATCACAGCTGATAATGACACTACTTATGTTAATTGGAGGGCTCCGCCCTCCAGCAACCTAATGATTATGGACTGTTGAGGAATAACAGAATAACATTCATTGCCCATCAAAATGGCTATCATAGCCACTTTAAACAAACTAATCAGTGAAACCAGCTGAGGAACCAAATTAATTGGTGGGAACCTCCAATGACACTAACCATGATGATCAAATGACCGCTGAGAACATGGATTAGTTTGAGAATAATACTGAGCCCATCAATTAATTGACAGAAAGCTGATCTGAAAGAAAAATATTCTAATCCAAACCACCAAAACCTGAGCGCTTAGGGCGGAAACCTGAAAGATAACAGTGATGTAGGATATTATTGATTTTAAAGGGCAGGTCCTTCAAATGATACATGATTAGTTGTTAGTAGCACCAGAGGACTTTCTTATAGGAACTTCAACCCCAAGGCAATCTCTTGATGGAAATGGCGTCATTGAGGCAAATCTCTGTTCAAGTTAAAAAGGCAAAATTTCTAGAAGGAGCTAGGTAATCTCTTGATGGAATCAGCATTGTTGAGGTATCTCTGCAATTTGTGAAGGCAATCTCTAGATAAACTAAGTAAAATAAATGATGTAAGATTTATCTGATTGATAATAATAAATTGAGAAAAGCAGTTACTTTATGTGATAAAAGAATAGAATCAGGATTTAAATAATTGAATGGGATATTACAAATAGCGAGAGATAGACATATACTGTAAGGAGAGTGTCTATAACTATCCTGTTACCAGCGTGATAGTGCTCAGTGCACAGGCCCAACGCCAGTGAACTAGCCGTTTGAATAAAAATCATTATTACTCAACAGAGGGTGCTGGAGCAATAATAACTCAAGCAAAGAAATGCGATAAATAGCCAGCCAAAAAAGTCACATTGCACACTGAGAGAAGGGGTAAACGACCCAGGATGGAGGGTACCTGGACGAACCAACAGTGCATGAGGTGATAATCTTACTGTGTCCAAAATGGCAAGTTTAATGAAGCGTGAGACCTCCTCAAAGGGGTCTGTGCATAGGATCATTCAGAATAACATTTAAAAAGATGGTAAAAACGAGGTTTTTATTCAGGAAGTCGCCCAACAAGGAATGTTGGTTGGGGAAAACATATTTAAACTCAGACAGGGGAATAAGGGGTTTGATGCAGTGGGCCTAAGAACTGACCCACCAATAGTGCAACGCTACCATCCAAAGTAGGTGAATAAGCCAAAACCGACTTCACTTGAGTGATCAATTGAAGTTAATTTTGACCCAAACGCGTTGTTTCATAAATGGAATGGGTTTTAAAACCCCGTTCCTTGACAAACTGAATGGAACCATCCACATTAATTCAGTAGACCGTCCGTTTTAAAACCTGGGCTGATGTAAGGGGCTAGGAATTTGGCACCCCACTAGTACCAACCTGAGCATATTTTGCTTATACCCAGCGTTGGTCTAGGGTATGCTTCAGGTCTGGGAGGCCCTGTAATTTCACCTTCTAGCCTCCTGGAGCGCAGCCTTATCCTTAGGTTGGTACCCACTATGATGTCATGGGACTATGACATTACCCTCTCCTCTCAATGGGGCTCAACCCCCCTCCTGGGGCTTGCGCAAGGGAAAAGCTCTTGTGGGAAGGGGCCAACTTCATGGCAGCAACAGTCAGTTTAGGTTGAGATCCAGCAGCCTGGGAAAACGCTTGTGGAAGGCTTCAATCAGATCTTGGGCATGAACGCAGTCGCGCACTGGAACTCAACTGTTTTTTGCAGCGTCAAAACCCTTCCAGGATACCAGGTACTCCAGTCTTCTTTTAACGCATCTGGAGGCAACTATTTCTTCCACCTCCCACTCTGGCGCCCCATCCATGAGATAGGCCTCAGGAGTCTCTGGTGAGGGCCCTCAAACAACATCAGTTTGCTCTCATGAAACACAGAAAAGATCCAAAATGAAGGGGGAAGATAAAACTGGTATGAGGAATGGCCCACCTTTCTAACAATGCGGTAGGGCCCAATCCTCTTTGGTCCTAGCTTCTTGCGTGGCTGCTTGATATGTATGCTACAAGCATTAAACATCACAAGATTCCCTTCCTTGTTTGCAGGCCCACTTGGTGCTTCCCATCAGCGTTCTCCTTATAGACTCGCATTGCCGTCTTTAAGCTTGTGGAAACCCCCTGGTGGACCTTCTTGATTGTCTTGGAAAAGTCCACCACCGCTTTAACCTTAGACCCAAAGCTGGGCTCCATGTTAAAGGTGGGGTTAGAGCCATGGCTGGAGAAAAACGGGGAACAACTGATCGTGGAGTGCAAGGTATTGTTGTAGCTAAACTGGGCCATGAGAAGGTGAGAAACCCAATCAGAATGATCCGCAGATGTGTAACACCGCAGAAACTATTCCAAACACTGGGTCACTCGTTCCATATGCCCATCTGATTGGGGATGTTAGGCAGTTGAACAGCAAGGGCGAATCTGAAGAGTCTTATACAACTCTTCCCAAAAAACGGAGATAAACTGAGGGCCCCAGATTCTGAAAATTTCTTGGGTAACCCCAAGAAGTACAAACACATGGGTGACGAAGAGCCTAGCCATCTCAGCTGCGTTTATAGTAGTTCTGTAAGAAATAAAGTGGGCGAACTTTGTATCTGGTCCACCACTACCATGATGGCATCATAACCATCAGAGGCAGGTAATTCCACAATGAGATCAACTGAGAGGGAAGTCAAGGTCCCATCAGCCTTTTGACTGGTACCAACAACGCCGCTAAAGGTTGACGATTGGGATCATCTAGTTGCAGGCCAAGCACTCCTTACATTACCGCCCCACCTGAGCAGGCAAGCCCTTCCAATTGTAGGTGCCAAAACAAAAATCTTTGCTAACCTGGGATGACCAATGGTGATTCCATTGTGATGGTCCCAGATGATTTCCAGGCGCAGTAGCCCAGCAGGTACCCAAAGGCGCCCCTGGAACCAAACCATCTCATCCTTTACGTGATAACCCCTATATAGGTCCTCTTGATTTATAGCGCTCTTAGCAAGTACCATAGTATATTTGGCTAAGAGCAGCTGAGAAAGAACAACCTTTCTGAACGTACCATATTTCTCCACATTTTCTAGAGGTGCAAGCGCTGGTCTTTTGTCTGGGGGAGAGGGAAGTTGAGACATAATTTGATATGGATGAATAATCACCTGGGTGTTGTAGACCTCTTCCTCCTTTGGATCAGGAGCTAAAGCAGGGCTGCAGCTCAAAGCATCCACCAAACTGCTATCCTTGCCCTTGGTGAATTTGTACAAAAAGGCATATTGGGAAATGGTCTCATGCCAACGGGTCTGCCATGGGGTTAGTACATGAGGGGCGCGATAGTACAGCAATGCCCGGTGATCTGTGCATATGCAGAATGATTGGGTAGAGCCATGCAAGTGGTGACACCAATATAAGCGCCTCCACTACTGCTAGTAACTCCTTGTCATTAACGGCGTAGCTCAACTCTGGCAAAGACATTTTCCTAGAAAAATATCCCACCGGATGCTCTATCCCATCTTCGCCTAATTGTAACAAGGCAGCCACTATTTGCGAAGTTGGAGGCATACATAGACATAATAAAGCCTTTGGAATGGTCGACATGGCGAAGGACAGATGTGGACAACTGGGTGCACTTCACTGCTTGGAAAAAAGTCCTCCAAAACGGAGAAACATTGAAGCACCTTTGCCTTAATTAAGGGAGCTGACATCTCGGAAAGATTTGGTGTGAACTTCTTGAGGAACGTACAAGTCCCTAAAAAGCTTCTCAATTCCTTGACGGAGGTGGGGGCGGGCCACCCACAAATAGCCTTCTCCTTGTCTGGAGTTATCATGTTTCCTTGGTCAAACACGACGTTGCCCAATATAGTGACCTGGGACTTGAAAAACTCACAATTGCTTATCTACAGTGTAAGGCTGGCTGCCTATTAACCCCTATACCACTTGCTGAAGGTGTACTGCATGGGGCTCATGATCATGGGAAAACACCAGAATATCATCCATGTAGGCAACCGCGCATAACCCTAACAAGTCCCCTAACGCTGCATCAATGCGGCGTTGAAAGATAGCAGGGGCATTCTTAAGCCCAAAGGGCATGACCCAAAACTGAAAGATCCTTTTTCTGGTACAGAATGCGGGTAACCACTCTTGTCCTTTTTTGATTCTGATCTGAATGAACGCATTGAGGCAATCCAGCTTGGAGAAGACCTTCGCCTTATCCACATAGCGTGCAATCTGTGAATCCAAAAGGATGTGATGGAGGTCTGGTACAGTAGCGTTATTGGGGTTCCCATAGTCTAGGCAGGGACGTAGAGTACCATCAGCCTACTCAACAAAGAGAAGTGGGGAGCAAACAGGGGAGGTACGCTAAAAAATAGAACCTTTAGCTAATTGATCCTTAACCCACACATCCAACGCCTCTTCCTCCCGCACAGTCAATGGGTAAATGGGGAAGATATGCAACTGATCTATAGTGAGCTTGAAGTCACAATCAGATTCAGAGTGCTCAGGAAGTGTGTTAGTGGATGCTGCATCAAAAAAAGATTCCAACCCCTCCAAACAGGACGGTAGGGAAACCTCCACAGAGGGCCTCAGCAAAGGGGCAAGCTTAAAAGTGGGAATATTTGGTCAATGTGGTAATTTGTCCTGAGCGTTATCCTCTGACAGAGGAACAATCACGATGTGACCATTAGACAAAGACAAGGAGAGGGTGTTTTCTTTCAAATTAGTCCTGACGTCAAACATTCTCCACCAATCAACACCCAAAATAATGGGGAACAAGAGTTTTTCTCGATAACTTGAAAATGGTCAGACAGAAGATAGGCGCCCACCTGGTAGTCCACCAATCTCATGACGTTCAACGCAGGGATACCTTGAGAAGACTCACCTCTAACCATACCACCAGGTGAGTAACTTAACTCAAGGTAGTCAGCAAGGTCTTGGTCAATGAAATTATTTGAGGCACCAGTATCCACTAAAATAGTTGTGCTGAACTTCCCAAAGGGGTGTAATTTTAACAGTCAACCTGAAGTATTCAGAATGGTATTTATTCAACGCAGAAAATGCCACTACCTCACTTGAAAATTTTTCCTCTGGCGTGAGCAAGCCATCAGGGTAAGTTTTGGAATCATAGAAGGAGGAGGAAAAGTGGGCCACTCTTACTACTAAAGCTACATATCCCACAACACCTTCTGCAAGTGCATATACATTATTATATTTCAAATGAAGTTCTTTTTCCACTTCCTGAGTGCCCTGGATCATGGAAGGGGTCAAACGTGGATTCTCAGGGGTAATCTGGTATACCAGAAAAGGGTCCTCATCCAGGCCAAAAGAACTAATAAATGGTCTGAGGTAGATAAAAGGTTGTCATTATAAAACGCGTTTTTAGACGCAAATGACCCTATCCTTGAACAGCAATGGAATGGCCGATGTTATCTAAAGCCAACACCCCTCGGGCCTATCTGTGGCAATTCTGCCGGCATCATCTGAAAGTGTGGGAGAAGTAAAACTTGGGTATCTAATTTGAAATTGAAAAATTTAGCGGAAAGTCAGAGAATCATGCCTTTTGAACCTTGAAGCGTCCATATCCACCAGGTACAAGAATGAAGGGTGGATATTTTCCAGTTGGTGGCAACCACAATAACGCCGAGTTGCTCCAACTTTTTTCAAAAAGAGGAAGCAGTGGTGCGGCTAATGACAACTGAAGCCCACAACCAGCCCACTGTTTCCATTTCAGATGAGTTCCATACAGAAAATTTCGTGCACATAGGTTTAAGTGCTTGGTTAACTAATGTAAGGAGAGTGTCTATAAATCTCCTGTTCCCAGCGTGGTAGTTCTTGGTGCACAGTCCCAACGCCAGGGAACTAATCATTAGTACCAAGGTTACTAGAGCCCAGCAGAGGGTGCTGGAGCAATAATAACTCAAGCAAAGAAATGCGATAATTAACCAGCAAAAAACGTCACGGTGCACACTGAGAGAAGGGGTAAATGATCCAGGATGGTGGATACCTGGATGAACCAATGGTGCACGAGGTGATAATCTTACTGTGTCAAATATGGCATTTTTAATGGAGTGATAGTCCTCCTCAAAGGGGTTTGTGCATAGGATTGTTCAGAATAACATTTTAAAAAAATAGTAAAAACGGGGTTTTTTATCTGGGAAGTCGCCCAACAAGGAATGTTGGTTGGGGAAAACATATTTAAATTCAGACAGGGGAATAAGGGGTTTGCTGCAGTGGGCCAAGCACTGACCTACCAATAGTGCAACGCTACCATCCAAATTAGTTGAATAAGCCAAAACCAACTTCACTCAAGTGATCAATTGAAGTTGGATTCAACCAAACGCGTTGTTTTGTAAATGGAATGGGTTTTGAACCCCCATTTAATAATGAACCAAATGGAACCATCTGCATTAATTTGGTAGACCATCCTTTGTAAACACCTGGACTGATGTGAGGGGCTGGGCATTTGTCACCCCACGAGTACAAACCTGGGCATATTTTGCCCATACCCAGCGTTGGTCTAGGGTATGCTTCAGGTCTGGGAGGCCCTGTAATTTCACCTTCTGGGCCTCCTAGCGCCCAGCCTTATCCTTGGGGTTGGCCCCCACAATGATACCATGGGACCATGACATATACAATATGTGAGGATAGAAGTAGATTTGGGAATGTAGGAGTTAAATGCAAAGTTTAGGTTCAGGGTTAGAGTAGATTAGGATTCGTCTTGAAGATCTTGACTGAGATAATGGTAACACAGTTAAGTGGTTTCCAATATCTGCCATTGTAAAAGCCAACAGATAGAGAGGTAAAAGTGGTAATACAAGGCATAATATGTGGCGTGAGGTAAACAATCAGGTGAGTAGAAGAGTCGAACAATGAATACATCTTCATCCTACTATTAGGAAAATTAGTCTCAGCTCGGGAATTCTTATTGTCCAGTCGAGAAAAAATGGGCTATTTGTCCTGAATTTATTTAACTGTGAATTTGGAGTTATTGCCGTTCAGTGATAGGTAAAGTAAGATTAATAAAACAGGTCTTGATCCCAATAAAATGTCAATTATTAATTAATAATAAATATAGGCCAAAATTGCTTAACTAAATAGATTAATTGTGAGCCCAAAGTGGATGCTTTACGCCTATTGGGGCAAAGCCTGACAAGTGGGTAAACCCAAAATATTTTTACAAACCAAGCTGATCTAGTGTGTCAGCTCAAACAAAAAAGATTTATAAAGAGAATTCGTGACTCTGTTTATGACTCCTCCCATTTTGAGCAGTGGTTTCGGCTAAAACTAAAAAATGGGCCAAGAATGCTTTGGGTGCATGGCAGAAATGCATGACGCCCACATCACCTTCTATCAACCCTCACGAGGCCACATTTGTAACAGAAATTCAAAAAATGTGCCAAAACAATAGAGCAAAGGGCACTTACTCACTCCCCCATTGCCCATGTGGTTGTATCTATTATGGGCATAATCCCATCATATATTACTTTAAAGGCTAATTTAGCTACTTGAAGTATATAAGTAGGGCTTTCCCAGTCGACACCATTATTTACAAAGTCTTAATAAGCCACTGCTTTGATAGGGGATTCACAGAGGCAGGAAATTCAGACCACGCCACATCAACTAATATTGATATCATATGAGGCTCCTTATATACAACCAGAACCAGGTCTAACCTTGAGAATATCTCCTGGATTACTTTCTCCAAACTGCTAACCACAGTTGACCCATAATCTCTGATAATTGCACTCCGTCAAGGACTGATGAAATTCAGATTTGTCCTATCAGTGGACTTCAGCATGCCATCATACTATACTCCAATCTAATGGGCTGTTTCACCAGAGCGTCATTCATCTGTAAACCTATAGTAGCGTAAAGCATAGAGAACTTCCTGTAATTTGCTAAAATTGGATCCTTAACTCTAATTTTCTTTGTTGATACCAGTCAAGTGTGACCCCGCTGCTTGTAATGAAACGCCTTAGTTATCTCTGCAACAGTTGCAACACTAACAAAAAAATTTATTATCCACCAATCAGACCCCCAAGACGATCCAGAAGTGGTCCCATGCAAGTTCAGCAGCAGCAACTAAACTAATTCTGTGAGTAAAAGTAGAAGATCTAACCCCAGCCGCCCTCCATATGGCAGTCTAAAATGTGCAACTGATCATGCAGCAATACCCCCTCATAGCTGAAGCTCCCCTTCTGTTTTGGACTCCCTACAGGTTACCAGCCCCCTTACCAGTGTAAAATAAGTGCAAGCTGTCCAATCCCCAAAATAAACCATCATTCATAACCCAGTGAAAACTGACCCAGGGGACTTAACCAGTACCAGATCCATAGCACAAGGATTGTGCCTACCAGTGGGAACATCTACAACTCCCAAGCAATAATTGATGCTAATTGGTGTAGCATGTCTGGAGAAAATCAACTTGAGACAGACCTACCAAATCAAGCCCCACCATCTAAATGGGTCTTATCTCAGACCTCATTTTTTGTACTGGAGGAGATGACCATGGACTTGAAAAGCTTTGACAATGTTAAATGGAGGAGGCTGATGAGCACCTGATGGACTGTTAAGATTTTTGCCCATATTCCAAGCCTTCTAGATTACCAGGAACCGCTAGCAGATAATTCCCTAAGGCAAAGTGAATTGGAAATTGGTTGGACCGAGTTTTAGATTAACTACATTTGGGGATTTTTTTGGATATTCGCCTGGTCATATCCATTGGGGATCAATCCAGACAAATACTTAAAATCTGGTCGGCCAGAGTTGTTGACAAAAAGGGGAATCTGATAATGATTAACTATGAGTTGTACCAATTGGGATCAGTTGGGTTTCATCACCAAAAATTGGGAAAGAATAGCAAGTTATAAGACAAGTGATGCCGCCTTCAACTAGCAAATCAATCAGTTGGTGTATGACCTGCCTTAATGGGTAATAAGTCCCATTACCTAAGCAGGTCGCTAGCCAAATATGGTTGGTTTACTTGGATTGAGAGGAAAAGTTAGGGACACAATTTCCAACTCTTTCCTTTTAGGTCTAGAAAATGTCCAATGATGGAAACCTAGCCAGGATGGGAAGACCATCGCTGCTGAGATGAGGATGGATGATCAATGGCAATGGCTGCCATTTCGTTGAAGAGGTATCAACTGAGGGTTAAACGACTGAATCACCACTATAAATTCCCTAGAATTCTTTCCTAATAAAAAGCAGATAATTGACAGTAGTTTATCAATAGAGTTATCATCCAATCTAAAGTATAAGTAGTAAACTATTATCAGCTTTCAATTGTCATATTCTTCTCAAGGATTTTATTGCTGTGTGCGATAATTGGGAGACTCTTTTGGGAAAAGAGTAAAGATCTGAGCGGGGATCTAGAGAAGAATGTGAAACAATCAGGGATTGCTGCCAACTGTGTGTTGGACCAAAGAGACTGTCACCAGGGAATCTCAGAGAAGTTGGGTTGGACAGAATGAGGGAATGAATCCCTAGCTCACGACATCTCAAGTATTTTAATCGGGAGTACTGGCCAAGTGTTGGGCCAAGATATAAGAATTTACACTCAACTATGGATAAAAGTCGTACTATTATTAATTAATAATTATTATACTATACAACGCGGATGAAGTGCACAAGAAACCAAACCTGTGCAATAAAAAGGTTACTCAGGTTGTTTGCTGATAATAACCCTTATGTAAATTTTTACAGGTTGGTGCTCACTACAGGGGTGTAGTTGAGTTAAAGAATTTATAAGAATGTTGTACAAAGATGATTTACGCAAACTGTGGATGGAATTGGCCGCTGTGAATCAGAATGCCCTATACTCAGCAGATCATCAGGAAATCACAGCCTTGGAAGAAAAAGTCGCAAAGGTGGAGGAAGGGACAGATAGTGCTGCAAGCTTCATGAATGAGTTACTTAGTAAAGTAACTTCGTTGAAGAAAAAGAAGGGTATCTTGTTTGAGAGGTCTTAAACCAAAATGGAGTGAGAAGCAGATCGCGTTTGTTTGAGAAATTTCAGCGTGGATATAGAGCGACTGATCAAACAGGTGGAGGAACTTAAAGCTCACAAATGCGGTTGTGAGTCAGAATTGATAAGCAATGCCAAAGAGAGAAGCCCTCGCATGATACTTGAGAAGTTAAATACCTTAAGGAAACTGCTGCACGCTTTTGCTGCCATTTTGGAGATGACGCCCAAAGCCACTCCTCAGTTAGCCAAGTGGCTGAACCTAGAGAATCAGCTAGAGATAACTTAGAGAATCTAAGGCAAGACCAAAGTTGCCAACGTTTCATCATGATAATGCCCCAGCATTTTTTGACTGTTTGATATGACCATGTATGGCTACGGGGATTGTCAAAAGTAGTTGATAGTCATGAATTGTCTAGACACTGACTGTCAGAACTTAGTGTTACCTCATCTGGAAGGGGACAAATGGTCATATGTGGAGGCAAAGGTGGCCATCATGAAAGAATTTAGGAGTCCGATGTGCATCTTAAAGCGCAAACAGGTTTTATGGGAATTCAGCTAAATAAAGATGAGTCTCTAGCAAGCTTCGCGGATCAGTTTTACCAGGAATCGTAGATCCTGGTTGGAGCAAAAGTACTGGATGACTTTAATGTCAGAATCACTTTACAAGTGGCCCTTCAGCCCTATCATGATTTTCATTGCATGATGCCTTCTGTGTTTGCAACAGAAATAACTACCTTGCATTTGGTAGATAATTTAAAGATTTTGAGAGAAACTGATGCCCCAAATAGAAGCTTAAAATACAATCCAGTATACAATCCGAATCCCACAAAGGGAAACAAAGGAGCTAAAGAGACAACCAACCAAACTGTGCTGGGGAATAAGACTGAAGAATTCAGATGGTGAATAAGAAGGAAAAGGTCTGCTACCAATGTGGTGGGAAAGGACATTTCGTCATGCACTGTAAGAAGCTGAAGAATCAGATCAACGTGGTCTAGGCGAAAGAGTCAGCTGCCACTAAGGAATCAGGAAAAGGGCCCGCAGCCTAGACGGGGAAGAGTCTAGAGCTGCAGAGAAGCCTGTTCCTCCTGACATCATGACTGAGGAAATTGATATCAGCGATCTTTTCATAGATGATGACGTACAGGATAAGCTGTATCAAGTGGTCAATTTGGATGTAAATGCTGTGATTAGAGCCAGGGCGAAGAGAATTGACCCACAAGATAATCAAGGAAGTTGCCCAGTCATACGCCTGACAACTAGCGGACAAAATTTGAACTGCTGAGAATCCCAAAGAATTATCTAAAGTCTGATTAGATGAGGCAAATTTTTCAATCCCCTCAGTGCGATAAAGAAATCATTTCCTAATTTATTGGTGCAAATTATTCACACCCTCAATTCAGCTAATAACACCACTATTCACTCAGTAAACAATATATTGCAATACTCTGAGTGTACATATATAGACATACTAGTGAATCAAGTGTGGGTGAGGGCGATTGTCAACAGCGGAGCACCCATCAACATTGTCTCGACCAAGCTGGTAAAGAGGATGAAGATCTCACCAGACTTGGAACATAAGAAGTAATATGGGACAGCTGGGCTGAACACCACCATCTCCTGTGAAACATATAGTGCATTGCCACTACAATTCAGGTCATTGGTGGTATCTGCGCCAGCAATAGTTTTGGTCAACTAAAACTATGACATTCTGATTTGAATGGAGTTGTTACACAATTACGAAGTTAGATGTAACTTTGAGGATAATACATTGACCATATTGAGTTAGACGTTATCATTAGTAAATCAGAAGTATGGTGAAGCTCTGCTGCATTGGAGAAGCAACTTCATCAATATAATATACAATGATGGCTTTGTCCCGATTTGGTACCAATTAGTTGGGAGAAAGCAACAAGAAATGCCGGCGGAAATACTAAAGAACTGGGGAATTCCATTGAGGATTTAGAATGAGAAGACCATACCACCAGGATCGCAGGTGATAGTTGACATGGGGTTGACCTTAGATATACCTGAGATGTTGTATGGGGAGGTCAGAAGCCCCTGGAAGAAGTCCAGAGTGGAACCTTGGGTGGCTCCAGGGATAATAATGCCAGGCCATGGAGAAATTCGAGCCCTCCTGGAGAACTTAAGTGAAAAACCAATGAAGATTAGGAATAATCAGATCATCGCATTTGTTCATCTGATCCCATTGGCCGAATTGAGGATATTCCACAATTTTGGGACTCTTGACAAGATGGGATTACTGGATGGGGAAACTAAGAGCATTAAACTATTGGTTGATCAAGAGCAACTCACTGATCTGTCAGAAGGCCAGCAGGAGAAGGTGCTCAAACTAATTAAAAAGTATTGGGAAGTGTTCGCTCAGGACAACCACGATTTGGGATGAGCAAGAGATGTGATCCACAATGTTGACACTGGGGAAATTTTGCCAATCAGAATGAGACTGATCATATGATTGAAAGCTGCCAAAGCGGTAGTGGAGGATGAAATCAGCAAACTAGTGAAGCATGGGCTTCTAGTTCCATCATTGAGTCCCTGGGTGAGTCTGATCCTGATTGTGAAGAAAAAGGATGGCTCCAACTGGGTGGTGATCAATTACAGAAAGCTGAAAAAATTATGAAGAAGGATTTATATCCCATATCAAGGATTGACAATGTGCTAGACAATCGGGAAAAGTGAAGTATTTCTCCACAATGGATCTGATCTTAGGATAATGGCAAATTGACTTGCCAAAAAAGACCAGACAAAATTTGCGATTATTACCACACAGGGGCTATACCAACTGATGAGGATGCCCCAGGGTCTGTGAAATGCGTCTGAAACATTCTAGAGGGCCATGGACGCTATACTGAGTGACTTGAAGTTGTCGTGCGTCCTGGTATACCTGGACAATATCAATGTTTTCAGTAGGACGTTTACTGATCATCTACTCCACTTAGAAAAAGTATTCAAGTGACTGTCAACAGCTAAACTGAAGATTAAGCTGAGGAAGTGCCACTTCTTTAAAAAATAATTGGGATATCTGGGAAAAATGATCAACTCTAGTGGGTTTCAGCCACAAACCCAGAAAAAGAGAAGCCATAGAACGGATGGCTGTTCTGAAGAGTGTCTGAGACATCCAGGTGTTCCTTGGAATGGTTGGATACTACAGAAGATCTATTCAGGACTTTGCCCAGATAGCCAAGCCCTTATTCCATCTGTTGAAGGATCTGAAAATGATTCATATGAAACGAAGAGGCCTAGGAATCCTTCAATGAGCTACGCCGGTAATCAACAGATTCTTCATTTCTGAAAGATATGAATTTTGATTGAGAGTTTATCATACAAACCGATGCTTTGTTGATGGTGATTGGCGCCATACTAAGCCAAGTAGATGAACTTGGGGACAAACATCCAGTGGCATATGTGAACCAGACACTCTCAGCCACTGAGAGGAACTACACAATAACTGAGTGTGAATGCCTTGCAGTCTTTTATGCCTGTAAGCAGTTTTGGGTGAACATCCACGGAATGCACTTTAAAGTGGTGACGGACCATTCTTTGTTGTGTTGTCTGAACAATCTAATTGAACTGGAAGGACGACTGGCCTGATGGGCACTTAAGCTTCAGGCTTACAATTATGAGATAGTCCACTGATCAGGGGCTTCTCACCAGAATGTGGATGGCTTGTCGCGGTTACTAATGGTCCAGATGGTATACCCGCAGGTGGATGAGCTAATCCAGAGAATGGTCGAAGGAAAGATTGAGGATGAGCCTTGAGAAATCCAAAGTGCGCTTCAAAAAGTGATGGATACACCGAGATTATGGTTGGACAAGTATTCAATATGATCAACGGGAAGCAGTTATTATTACCAAAACCTTCAGAAAGAGCAGCTATTTTACAAGCCGCTCATAAGGTTGTCAGGCATGGAGGCCTGAGAAAAATAACCGATCATATTTGCCAGTACTACTTTTGGAAGTCCATCAACTATGATGTTGCGGATTATCTAGCTTGTTGCATGGAGTGCCAGCAGCAAACCACATAAGAATACAACTGTATACCAACTGGACCACCCTGGATTTGCCTGGCATACGGTGTCCATCGATGTGATGGGACCACTGATGATGAGCACAGGGGAGCCAAGTACATTATAGTTGCCATCGACCATTTGATGAGATGGGTTGACATGAAGGCCCTAACAAAAATAGATGCTACCAGCACTACAAGGTTCATCCTGAATCAAGTAATATATTGACATAGGATGTTTGCAGGTCCTGCTTAGAAATAACGGGACAAACTTCACATCTCATATGATCTAATCTCTAATGAGATAATGGGGATCAGAGGAGTCATGTCAGTACCTTACCAGCTGAAGACAAACAGACTAGTAGAACGGGGGAATGGAAAGCTGGCTGCAACGCTGAGGAAGCTGGTCGCAGGAAGAACTTTCAAGTGGGAAATGTACCTGAGTTTGGTGATGTTTGCCTACAATATCAGTCATCATACAGAGACAGGAAAAACACATTTGAGTTGTAGTACAAGAGAAAGGCCACGTTGTCACCGATTTTATATTTGGTGGTAGAACCAACGTTGGGGATGAATGCTGAACAGTACTTTAACTGACTGACAAATATTCTAATCAATATGCAATTGCATGCACTTGATACTATGTTGAAGAAGAGGATACAAGCGAAATCAATGGACGATAAGAACTTATCAGCCTTGGAAGAATATCGAGTAGGTGAAAGAGTTGCCTATTGCAATATGCATGGTTTTGGAAGAAGAAACAAACTAGATGTATTGTGGTCAGGTCCATTTGAAGTGATTAGAAAGACGGTGACTTATGCCTACTCCATCAATAATCTCTTGGATAGAAGAGTTGTGAATCTAGTCCATGCTAAGTATCTGAAGCAATGGATTGATGAAAAAAATTAAAAAGTTCTTAAAGAAGCAATGAACCATTAAGTTGGTCATGTCCTGATAATTAGGTCAAGTCCAAAAAAAGGACCTCTGAACCAATCTAGATGGTTAAGTCTGAAAAAAGGACCTCTAGACCATAGAAAACTGGCAGATTTAAGTACCTGGAACCCAGTTTGCGGGAAAAAATAAAGTGATGGACCGCTGAACTAACAAGGTCAAGTCCTATGGAAAAAAAGAAGAAAAAGAAATAATAAAATTGGTAAAAGATATTGAAAAAAAGATTATAAACCTCATAGAAAAAACTGATATAGTTTTATAACTTTTATTTTTTATTAATTGTCCTTGATATGGGGATGATTCCGCCTATGTCACCTCTTGGGGTGGGAGGATGGATCATGGTAGGAATAAACATCCTATCAAAATCAATGTGAAATTGGATGCTAGAGAGGGATAGACCTACACAAAACCACATTCTTTGAGTGAATACAGAACCCTGTGAGAAAGTGACTAGGGGAAGGGAAATTGAAATATTGAATGAAGCCTATAGCAAAACTGCGGAGCAGGGAGGAAAGCAACAGCATAAGAAGAGGCAGTCGTCAAATAACCCAAGAAATCCTGATATGGTACCAGATCTGGAAGATTAGTCTTGATTGCCTGATAAAGGGCTTCATCAAGAACACTGGACATATGGCCCAGAAGCAAACAAGGGATGCTTGATGGGGGTTACCAAATCATGAACCCTACCAATGTCATCAGCGTAAGATACTGATGGGAAGCGCTGGCAAACAGATAGTCAGTAGGGAATGAATGGCATCCTGCAAGTGACAACTATGGGCTTCTCAGAAGCTGAAGCTAAAGGATTGGTGAAACCCAGGAGAGGCTGGAAGCTTCATGGACAAACTTCAAAGAACTTGGCTGGCAAAGCAAAGAGCATAAGTGGCGGTATCCTGATCTAGGTTGTTCTCAATATCAGAGGGATTCAGCGCTAGGGACATAGCCTCAGTGACTCGGGCCCGGAGTTCAGCGTAGGGGAGCTCAAAATGAATACTGTTACCAATGGTAAGCTTGGTAGCCAGAACAGCGGGTTTGTAATATTGCCTGAGTCAGAAGAGGAACTCAGGAAGAAAGTCTGACTTGGGCAAGAAAAGAGCGATCAAGAGCATTTGGCATAATCTCTGGAGCATTCACAATGATGGTCAGTGATTCAGCGAAAGAAGCCAAATCCAGGAGAGTTTTGAAATCCAACTCTGGAATCAACGATAGAGTAAGAATCAGCTGAGAGTTGTTTGAAATTATTGCAAGCCTGGTTTTGGAGGGATTTGTTAATGTTTTCAGTAATTCAATGGAAGACTACCCGCTGGCGCCAGACTAGGTGTATGAGTCCTGGAAGGACCATAGAAGAGGTTCTGTCGCACTTTAACTCATATTCTGGAAGAGCCAGAGGTCTTAATCAGAAAAACTATTTAGAAGCTGCTTGTATAATGAATCAGAGTTCGACATATGAGCTGGACAAGAGGGGGATGTTGGACTTATATGGAAGTCAACTTTATGCACTCTACAATCCATTAAGCTCCAATTTTAGAGTGATTAATCTCAAGATTTATGGGATAAGCTCTCCAAGAGAAGAATTAGGACCTTGAGCCAAGAGGTTATGAGAGAAATAACAAGGGCGAATAAAATAAATATTCTTAATTGGGCCATGAAATGAACTCGAAAGCAAGAGTCTCCTGTCTAGGATGAGGAGAAAATCAGGAAATCAAGGATGCTGGACCAAGAATCCTGAATATGACAGCGGGTCATATGCCCTGATGGGAGGATAACCGGATCCTAAGACTAGTATCATCACGATTAAATCAATCAGCCCACCATGACAGTAGATTGAGGGGCCACATTCTGATTAGGGCGGTAGTGAGGAGGAAGATGAATAGTGCCACATGCCAAAGGTTGTCCCAAGCAGCATTGAGTACTGACAATCATACTCCTCTTGAGCCAACAAAGTATTAAATCAAGTTTCTGAAGTGGTGTTCTCATGCCCTGGTCCTTTTCTCAATGGAAATCTAGGCAAGAGGGGGGGGTTGTTGGGATTTTTGCCCATATTCCCAGCCTGCTAGATTACCAGTAATCGCTAGGGGAAAATTCTTTAAGGCAAAGTGAATTGGAAATCAGTTGGCTCAAGTTTTGGAGTGACTACTCTTGGGTAATTTTGGGATATTCGCCTGGTCATATCTGTCAGGGATTAATCTGGATGAATACTTAAGATCTCGTTGGGCGGAGTTGCTGACAAAAATAGGGGCTTCTGATAGTGATTACCTATTAGGGTTACCAATTGGGATTGGTCAGGTTTCATCACCAACTGATTGGGAATGAATAGCAAGTTGTGAGGCGAGTGATGCCGCCTACAACTAGCAATAAAATCAGTTGGTGCGTGACCTGCCTTAATGGGTAATAAGTCCCATTACATAATCAGGTCACTAGCCAGTAATGATTGGTTCACTTTGATCGTGAGAAAAACATTAGAGACACGTTTTCTGACTCTTTCTGTTTAGGTCTCAAGGTTGTCCAATGATGGAATCCTAGCTAGGATTGCGAAGACCATTGCTGCAAGACGAGGATGGGTGAACTAATGGCAATGGCTGCCATTTCATCGAAGAGGTGTCACCTGAGGGTTAGATGATTAAAATTCCCACTATAAATTCCCTTAAAATTACTCCTAATAAAAAACAGATAATAGACAGTAGTTTATCAATATAGTTTTCATCATTATAAAGTAATAGTAGTAAACAATTATCAGCTTTTAATTATTCTATTCTTCTCAAGGATATTATTGCTGTGTTCAGTAATTGGGAGACTCTTAGAGAAAAGAGCAAAGATCTGAGCAGGATCTAGAGAAAAAAGAGAAACAATTGAGGATTGCTGCTGACTGTGTGTTGGACTGAAGAGACTGTCACCATGTAATTTTAGAGAAGATTGGGTTGGACAGAACAAGGGAACAAATCCCTAGATCACGACATCTCAAGTATATAATTGGGAATACTGGTCAGGCGTTGGGCAAAGATATAAGAATTCACATAAATATGGATAATAGTCGTCATATTATATTCAACCAATAATCTAATATACTATACAACATGGATGAAGTGCACAAGGAACTGAACCTGTGCAGTAAAAAGGTTACTAGGGTTATTTGCCAATAATAACCCTTAAGTAAATTTTTACATGGGCCAACCCCTGCAAAGCAGCAGGGGTAGCAGCCTAAGCTGTATTAATGGATTCTTAACACCCTCCATCCAGAACAATCCCCCACCACTGTGACGCTATGATCAAATCACTGTAACTAGTCAAGATCAGTGACTTAAAACAAGCCACCTCACAGACACAGGTTTAAGGACTGGCAATTCCCCGGTATACAGAGGGGCAACCATGAGTTCCCATTGGACACCCTATCCCTGTAATTTATCAATTTCATTGTGCTTCAGGACTAAAAGTGGAGAGCGCGCCATTTCAACAACATAAGTTTAACTTGTGTTGATATAACAGCTGTCTAAGATTCATGTCACCCTGTTTCAATCTAATCTAACCAACCAAACATTTTTCATCATACAATAAGTCAATTAAATAATTACATTTAAATGAAAGTTTTAAATATCAGGCCTTGATGCTGATGTCAATCAGCTAAATTAGAATATGATGGATTACCTCACCGCCTTTTCCAATTTATCAAATTAAGGTATGGAGTTCTACACTGGTGGTTAGCCTGGCAGGTAAGGTATGGAGGATTACCTTGCCTCTATGTTCCCACTATTATATGCAGCTATTAATTTATATAGTTAATTTCTATTTCTTGCCTTAGATGATAAGAATTTATATCAAAAGTAATTTTCTTCCTAACCCAGTGGCAATATCCCCCAAATCACTTATTATTGCTTTACAAGGCTTTATGGCATCAAAAATTGAATCCTTTTTTTGTATTATATTCTCCCCCAACACCTATGCCAGTATAAAAACAATTGCTAAGGGTTATCCCCTAAATTCTATGCCAAAAGGTTCAATCATATTCCATAATAATTAAGCGCTGCATTGTATTCCACAGTGTGGTTTATAATTATGGGAGTTACAATTTTTGAGGGGTCTTTCTTTTATTTAGCTTGTCTAAGCTGTAAAATAAAACCTTAACAATAAAATATATCATCATCTTATTTTAGGGTTACTATCTTCATACAGTACCCTTTATTTAATTATAAAAGTAACTGGCCTGTGCAGTTTTAAGTTGAGCCTAAGCGCTTTTACAAAATTTGGTGCTCACTACAAGGGGCTACTTTTGGTACCCTGTCTGATGTTATAAAACTCAAAATTTCGTACTCTAATGACGATTGTTGGGGCGACCCAACATATATCCCTTATGTTGAACTGGACTATGATGAGGCTCAGCCAAGTTTTAGCCTCTCAGCCCTATCTGCCAGTGCTTTATTTCAAAATGATCAGATATATCTAATGAGAGAGAATGGTAACTCTACGACCTCATGCCACCTTGATGACTTTTAATTACCCACAGGAGGAGAAGTTCCCACCATTACCAATCTATAGCAAGCGCAAATAATTTACATATCCTGGTCCAATCCCAAGAACAGGAAATAAGGGGCTTACATTCTCATTTGGTTAAGTATTTTATAAACTGGAAAAGGCTAAACCAAAAATATGGTGAAATTGTGCTACTTCATTAGTGTAGTAAAGCAACATAGTGTGAGATGTTAAAAACACCAACTGTAAGTGTAGACAAGTGCATAGCCAAGAGGATTTTTCAGATTCTAATTCTGATGACCACATGGAGGAAGTTGCAGCAATTTGCCTAACGTATTGATCCTGTACCCCTACCATCCGCTAAACATAGCACTGCTACTGCTATCTCTGCCACAGCAGATTCAGCTTCTGTAGTTCAGCCCCTTGTAAGGCAATGACAGTTGCTATGATGATTTGGCTTAGCGTAAAAAAGTTAACTTATTTTACTGGCCAAAATTTGATAGGCATGGAGATATCCATACTTAAATATGCTATTTTTAATTTACTATGGGAAACACCAATAACAAGACCAAATTGTCCATGCTAATGTATTATTAGACCTAATTTTCAGTAGTTGAAATTGGCAAAAATAACTGAATCCATGTTTTCCTTTAACGCTAAAAACATTATTGATGAGTTTGGCGGGGCGGAACTGATGATAGGACTGAGAAACGCCTTACTGTCTATTAATTTTAACTCTGGTGAAGAATTTTTAGCCTTTTCTGACCACTTTTACTATGAGGATCAGGTCCTGTATGGGGCCAAGGTTCTGAGTCATTATGATGCTCAGATTACTTTCCACCACAACTGTGAGCCTCACAAAGAGTTGTACTGAGACATGCTACCCATTTTTTAAGTTCCAATACCACCATAATGATATGGTAAAAGTTCAAGCCGCTGCGCCCTTACTTTTAGTGCCTCTAATACCAATCGTCCAAGAAAGAATTGTGTATTCATTCATTGACCTTGATCACACATATAAGGATTTTGGAAAAGCTCCAGCAGAGTAGAAAAGGGAAATTCTGCCTCTGCTGAAAATTATTAAAATTATAGTCAATGAAATGAATATTTCAGAATGCTGCCTTGACGTCAGAACTTCTAAAGTTAATATAGAAAATGGGTTTGCTACAATTCTGCAGCTACAGGCAAACAACAACTTAAATATATACCTGAGTCAAGCAGATACCCTTGGCATTGACATGCTTAACAGCTTAGATAATCATGTTGAGTGTACTTAGGTTAATCTTAGTGTGTACAACATTGAAGTTTGGGCAATTATAACAGTGGGGCGCCAATTAACATAGTTTCTTAAATGCTAATGAAGAAATGGGAGAATTTACCCAATATTTCCCACTGCAAAGACTACATAACTGTGAAAACTAATGCCACTAATTCAATAAAAGTGTATAGCTCCATGCCGCTGGGGTTTTGTACAAGAGCGTGCTCTGCTCCGCCCATAGTTTTACCTCATAATGATTTTAAGTTACTTAATGTGACCTCTTTGATAAGAAATTATGGGTTTAAAGCCAACTTTGAAGATGATGCCTTGGATATAGGGGGACAACACTTTCTGATGTATTTAAGAAGTAAAATTATATATGAGGAATGTGGCTTGGTAGGCACTGTTACTGAGCGTTCTGTTAAAACAACCAATGGTGCTTTGCCAATTCTGGATGAGGCTACAACTTGTGGGCCCTACAATCTAATTCTTTCTGCTGATTCTCCAGATTTCATATTTTGTTTTATAATGTATACTAAGTGAAAAAAGTATATGGTGTCCTCATAGCTTCTAGATCCAAAGGTAGTTGGATCTCCCTTCCTTCTTAAGTCCACACCTCAACCACCCTTAGTTGTAAATGTTGAGTCTAGTGAGGAAATTTTTATCATTAAATATTGTAAAGGCTAAGTATGCACCTTAAATTTACTTTTCACATTCTAAATTCTAATGAATATCTCTCTGCAGTGAACAAAATCGGAACTACTGTTTTGGGCTGCTAAACCCTCATTGGAATGGATATTACTTTGGAGGTTTTTTAAAAAATAAGAATAGTAAATCCTTCTCCAATCCACCAAAATAAGATAGATCCCATTGCCTCTGCTGGTGCTTTTATCCTAACCAGGGAGTGATTAAGGTTTTGGATCTATTGTGGGGAAGGCTGACCAGGGGACGGACACTTCTGAAAGTAAACATGAAATAAAACAAAACTTAGTAACAGGGAAGGCCCCCCAGAGAAGCGTTGCTATCTCCTGTTGCCAGCGGGAACGCCACTATGGGGAGAGTAGGGAACGTGTAAAGGGGTCGTAGCCACAATTAAACACGTGTGGAGGAAAGGGTCCAAGTTGATGAACCAAAATGGGACCCAGGAGGAGACCAGCTGATGGCGATGCGGTGGTAGGTACCCAAACATCCACGCCTGGAAGTGGTCCACCAAATGGGACCAGAATCTGTGGACAGCTTCTGGGAGGGTGGGGGTGGAGCCTGCGATGGCATCCAAGACAATCGTGTGGATAGTCCACATGGCGATTGCGACCACCAGAGCATGGAGGGAGGATGGAAGAGGGGATACCATGGCTATAGCAAACATATCTCATGACAGACTGAAGGGATGTTTTTGATCCTGGCCAAGGAGACGTTGAACTTCGCGCCATATTGCTTTAGAGGTAGGGAACTTCTCCAGGCGGTGGAACAGCGTTCCATACTGGCCACACACGACGCAGGATGAGTGTAAAGTGTTAGAGCGCTCATCCATATGGTAAACCCACCTCAGGCAGCGCCACACATGGGAACGGATTTTAGGCTGCAACAGAGGGTGGTGTGCGTATTTCCAAATAATCTTCTGGGTCTCAAGGGAATAAGGGATGTCCATCATGTCCAGGTAGTCCACCCTGGATAGGACTTAGGGCCGTGTGGGGATCAAGTCGTCATAATGGGTAACCCCTGTACCTCCTGTGTGAACTGAGGAGAGGGGCGGCCTCTTTGGGCTGTGTGTCCATTAATATGAATTCTCCACTCAGCGCTCCGCATGGAGAGAAGGATTCGTTTGTAGTGGGCTTTAGTACCGTGAGGACCTGTGGCCGATGGGTGGAAAGCCAGATATTTCATCAATGAGTGAGGGCTTGATGGATTGTTAAGGCCCAAGGCGCGGGAGAAGTTGGAGTGGGACGCGCGGGACCAGTGTTGGGAGGGGAGCGTAGGGGCTGTGATGGCCGCAATCCAGGTGCCCAGGATCTTGGCAGCATGGGCTTTCAAGTTGAGCAGGCCCATGCCACCATGACGACGAGAGCCAAACATTACCTCAAGCCACACTGGCGGTTGGCGGCCTGACCATAGCCACCCTTGTAGAAGGGCATACATAGATTTAAAAAAGCCTGGGGAGAAGGCGATGGCGTGGGCTCCATACCAGACTTTGGAGAGGAGCATAGAGTTGGCTAAAACAGCCCTGCAAGTAAGGGAAATAGGGTGGGCTCTGAGTGAGGCGATGCGCTTCATCACGTTGTCTAGAATATGAATTTCCATTACTGCTGATGCGTACCCGCCTGCCTCCACCCACACACCCAGATGGCTGACAGGCCCTATGGTAGGGCGTGGCGCAAAGGGGAGTACTAGTGGGGAGGTGTGGGGTGAGCAGGGAGGGCGAGCACGTTTGCGAGCAGATGGGCTGGGATGGGCACTGGTCACTGGGGCCCAGCAGGTTTGATACCGACCAAGGAGGATGTTTTCATTTTTGGAAGCGTTCAGCGCAGCATTACTTACCCAGGAATACTCCTGGATGAGAGCTTCAAGCGCGCGTGCACCTTGATTATTAGACACCCCGACCACACAATCATCTGCAAACGCCATCATCTTGACTGGGGCTTGGCCTGGTGCATGGACCCCATTGAGGTGGACATTCGCATTTCGAAGTAGTAGATCAAGGCTGAAGTTGTATAAACGTGGCTAAGGGGGCCCCTTGGCGTAGGCCCCTTTGAGGGCGGACTACTTCCGTGAGGAAGCCAGGGCCACTCACTGCCATTGTTGCAGACTCCATAAGCAGCATCACCCAGCTGATGAAGCGAGGGGGCAAGCAGAATTGGTGGAGGCAGGCCCTGAGGTATTCCCAATTTACTCGATCATAGGCCTTCTGTTGGTCCAAAAAGACGAGTGCCCCAGAGGCCTTGGACTGGCATGCATTAGCCACAGAGTGCACATTGTCCCAAATCGACCTTCTGGGTATGAAACTGAATTGTTCTGGGGAGATGGTGGCAGAGGCTACAATCCCTAGATGGTTAGCCATTATTTTAGTTAAAATTTTTAAGTACGTGTTAGTTAAAGAAATGGGGCGCAAGTTGGCTAGGTCTAGCTTATCCCCTTTCTTGAAGAGTGTGATGGTGAAGGCCTCTTGCCCTCCTGTAGGAGGCGCGTTTCCAAAAGGCTCTGGTTAAGAGAGGCAAGCAACAGTGGGGATAAGTATTTGAAGTACTTCTTATAGAACTCATACAGAATGCCAACAGGGCCTGGGCATTTATGATTTGGTGCACCGCGGACAGCGGACCAGAGTTCATTTGGAGTAATCAAATTCATAAACTCTGGGTATCAGGAAATGGTGTGGATGCGAGTGCTGTCGAGAAATTTTGTCATTTCAGCTAGCTGAATTGAATTGGATTGGTACAACTTGGAGTAATATTTTTATATTTTGATCGCCACTTCAGCTGGTTTATCCGCGGCGATATTAACTGACCTCTGCACCTGTGTACAGGCCACACTCTGGCGTGGTGCAAAGAATTTTTTAAAAAAGCAAGTGGAGCATGTGCCACCCTCTGTAATGTGTTTGGCCCTGTACTGAACATAGACCTGATGTTTGTGTTGCCTTTCAAGTGCATCGAGGCAGGTGGCTGCTTCGGGGCACTTCCTGCCCCAAGTAGGGCTGCAGCCCATGGCTGGAATGTTGGACTCCAGGTGTTCCAACTCTGCCAGAGCATGCAAGATGACAGCCGATGTAGCTCATGAGCGTCAGGATGATAGGTGGCGAGCGTGGTGGATGGTATCCTCTTTAAAGGCTGCCCATGTAGAAATTAGGTCCGTGAAAAATGGTGCAGTAAACTCTTTTGCTGAGGTCGCTGATTCACCCAAGTGGAAAATCCTGGTGACACAATTTTAGGTGGGTGGAGTTTTCACCAATGTGGAGCCCTAACCACTGTGATGTGTAAGTGGTTGGTTATTGAGACCAGCCAGTGGTTGGAGAATTTTGATTTTTGATGTGTGGAAGTGGGAAATATAAGACTAGATTTTCAATGGCGCAAGGATAAGGTCTATGCGGGACATGTACCTTAGTTGGCCATCATGAACGTAGGGGCGCGTCATGTTCTCAAGTAGTGGAGCATGCTGTGGCAATGCATCTAGCAACCCAAGGGTGGCCTTTAGAACGCGAAGTTCTACATGACCATGGGGGGTGTGGGATGAGGAAGGCCAACGGTCCATGGATGTGTTTAGCCAATAGTTCAAATCGCCAACTATGGAAGGGTCAGGTGGTAATGGAAGGGATTTGACTGATGAGAAAAATTCCTGACACTCTCGTGCACAGGTCAGGGCATAAATGTTGACAATTGTGTGCACCATGTCAGCCCACAAAAATGTAACAACGAGGACTCAGTCATCGAGGAAGGATTCAGATGATAAAAATTTAAAAAATTGTTTTTCCAAACAAGCACCCCACAGTGCTCTGACCAGAAGGATAGGGAAGGGAGGAGCATGGTTATAAGCATCCTTGGAACTTTGTGGGCAGTGGGATTCCTGGATGGCCAGGATGTCCACAGGTAAATTTTTTGTAAAAAACTCAGTTTCCTAGCCTGGGATGGCGAGGCCTTGAGTCCAGCAATATTCAATATCCCTAAAGTGAAGGCTTCCCCCATTGCACCTTAGGTGTATGGGGGTGGGCACCTGGGCCCACCAGCCTACTCTGGATCCCCATGGGCCTTCACAGCAGCACAGGTGTTTGCAGCAACGCTATCAGTAGATTTGTTAATTTTGGCAGACAGGTTTGTGTTGGCTTTTGCCTTCAGTTTTTGTTTCCCCATTTTCAAACTAATTTTTGCAGTGCGGATGCGTTTGGTGCATTGTCATTTGGGTCAAAAAAAATTTTCAGGTATGTTGTGTACCAAGTCAGTTTCAATTGGGGCTTAGTTGCAAAGGTTTGGTGTGATTGAATTGCTCATCAGATCCTCAGATTGGGTGGCCCAATTGGCTGGGCCTCCCAATCTGATTGGTTGAGATATTCCTGAGTTGCTTCTGCCGTGAAGGTTTCAATGTCCTCCTGGCATTGGGAGTGTGGGATAGCGGAGGCGACTTTGGCCGCTTCCTTGGCCACGGCCCTGCGGTCCTGTTTGACCTTTTTTTGTTCTTGAGGGGAGACAGGCTTTACTAGTAGGTAGCATCCTTGTGCTCCCCAAGGGAAGGCCTCTTTGGTATTAGTGGTTGGTTCATAGTGAGCCTCTCCGCTGGCCATGGCCGCTGAGGGGTGCTCTTGGAATGTGATGCCCTCCTTGGTGGGGCACACGTGTGCCTTATGGCCAAATGCATCACAGTGGGTGCAGATTGGGGGTGCGCTGTCTACGGTTACCCAGAAATGGTGGGTGGTATGCCCTTTGATATTAATATAAGTGGAGTGCGGGATCTGGGTTATGTACTTCACAATCTCCTCAGTTGGAGTCAGAACTGCAATGGCTTTGCCAGTGCACAGGTGTGGCATCAGCATAAAGCATTGCATCTCAAATGATTGTATCTTGCCATATATGGTGAGGCCCTCTTTCAGGTGTTTCTCTTTAGAATGGCACGCTTGACTGTAGTGGGAAAAAGTCAAACGTGAGGAAAATTTGGTTGGATTTTGTCCATCTGGTGCGCTTGGTTTTGATGACTCATTACCCTTTGGGGAGGTCAATCACTACATGCACCGCAGCAGCTTCGTCTGCTGCCTCCTTGTTTTCAAAACTGAGATCCAGCCAACTGTGTGACATGGAGTGAGGTGCGATGTACACTGCGGTCAGGAAAAAAGTGTGTACATCCCCACAAATTTTTCCCACAAAGCTGTTTGTTGAATATCCAGGAACACCCAGACTCCATATTCCACCAACAAGAGTGGTTGAGAGTGCAGCGTGTTGATGTACTGGTTACAACGCGTCTGCCAAGTGAGGATTTCTGGGGAAATAGTGACCACTGATTTTTTATATTTTGTCTAATCTGTCAATTTCTCTGGGGCATTTTCAAATGTTGGAGGCCACGGGCCTTCCACCTACTCCTCTTACCTTACTTGCCTAACTGCTCCCTGATATGGGCGCAGACTAATCTCCTCTGTTAGATTATCAAACTAGATTCAGACTTGAATTGAATAAGTTGTAAAAGTAATTGCAATGAGAGAGAAAAGTTGGGGAGCAATTAAGGTGTTTTAAGGAACAGCTACTATTACTTAGTGCAAATCAAAAGGTACCGAATGGTTGCTTTTGTTTATGGAGTTGCTTGGCCTAATGGACCTGTCAACTTGATTACTATCCACTCTTCATCTATCTTGTGATTGAATGTTTACATAAGTGGGGGAAATGTTGAGATTTGGTCTAAACAAACTAAATTTATATCTGAGGTTATTTAGTTCAATACCTTTTCTTTTAATAGAGGTTTTGATTCCTCAGGACTTGACGCCAATGTCAATCAGTTAAATTAGTTTAAGACAGATTGCTTTTCCAACAATTTTAATCTGTCAAATTAAGTTACAGCATATAAACTTGCCTTGGCGCCCCATTTTATGAATAGCTATCAATAATGAATAATTACTATTGTTTTGCCCTAGGCCATGACAAGGATATTTATCAAGGGTTAATATTCCCAACCTACTGGCTTATCCCACCCAAATCACTTAAAAATTTTTAAGGTTTAGTGGCATCATAATTATACATTCTATCTATTATTATAATTAATTTATTACCATTATTATTATTATTACTTTTAATATTAATATTAAGGGTGGTTAGCTGAATGGGTAAAACTACTTCCACCCCTGGTGTAGGCTTTGAGTTCAAAACCTGTACTGGCTAGAAAACATTCTCAGTGTGGTATATTTGTCCCAAGGTCGACCCACCTCAAATAAATTATTATTATTATTATTAATATTCTCTCTCTGGTCGGCGTAACTTTCCAAGCAAATTTTTTTGGTAAATTAAAAGCAAACACTTAATTGCACAAAGAAGTCTTGCTCCAATGTTGTTGGAACCCCAACAACTGTCCCAGTGTGGGGCAGCAGCAAAACTCCCCCTCCATTTTCCATCTGATAGGAAAATGCGCTCAAACTGGCTCGCCCAGTCATTCCAAGCCCTTGGGACAATTTGTTCCTCCCAAGGATCTCAATGCCCATCTCGCTTGAACCCAAGTGGTGCCCCACTGCCCCCTAGTGCTCCCCCGGAGCAACATGCATTTTGGCCTTAGGGTCAAATATGGGAAATGCTTCCCCTATGACAACCAAGCCATTATCAAAATGGCTCAGGTGGTGAAGACACCAGCCTGTTTTATAGACTTCCTCCCCTATAAGGGGTACTTTGATCTCAGCTTCCCCTGTGAAGCTGATGCAGCCACTGTGGCAACGGTGCCATTAATTTTAACAATATTCCCCTCCCAACAACTCAGACCTGACTTCCAATGGACACCACCTTGGTGGTCCAGTTCACTAGTTTTCCCACCCACTTCCCCCCAGAAGTGCTCCACCAGGAGCTGATGGAAGGTTTAGCAGCCTACAGCGCCAACCCCATCTTACAATTTTTGGTCCCAAATGGGGCCACATGCCTCACTGGGCCTCATGCATATGCCATGATCAGCCCTGAATTTACAAAAATTTCTTTAGCAATTCCCCCTCATGCCACCATCCCATCTGCCTCCGACCATCCATTCTGGGCCCGCGTTGAGGGCGGATGAACAATTTGTCCATCCTGTTTTGAGTTAGACCACTTAAAATGTAAATGCCCATACTCAAAAACTTCTGCCAACGCCAAAAGTTTGCCCAACGCCCACCAATCCGCTGCCCACCCCACACCAACTATAACATGGGGTACAATCCTACCTTCCTCTCCTCCAATGCCTGATGCTGCAGCTGCACCTACAGCCACCAATCAGCACCCACCTTTCCCCAATGCCACAATAAATTATCCAACCAAACATCAGATTAAATCCCAGTTCAATCCCATACATTTGCAAACGAATGAAACAAACCTCAACTGTATGCTGATTCCCCAATCAATTCAACCAAAATCCAAGGGAATTATTGGATGAAATCGATGAATCAGCTAATGTCATTGAAGAACTGACGCTGCAACTTGAGCGGCTCTGTAATTAAGAATGAGATGCAAAATTCCCACCTCAGAAATATGGCCCACAACCTAATGCCAAACCATTCTGCAGCGACCTCCATCTTGCAGTAGAAGCAGCCGCCACACTAGATTGCCATCTGATTTGTAAAGCTGCTGCCAAATCTGTGGCTGCACTCACAGGAGGAATTCCACCTCCCATCATACCCATAAATCTTACTGCACAAATTAAATTCAACATGAAAACTTTACACAAAAACGTCACTGAAGACATCCAAAACGTGGTAACAATTGCACAGAATCTGAAAGCAAAATTAACCTGAACCAACATTGCCACATTAGTTAAATTCCCAAATGCCCACCTCAAAGCTGAAGACACTTTGGGGAAATACATCCTTGGTATAATGATGGCTGGCAACTATTCAAAAGTTCCAGTCATCAAGGATATTGAACCCCATACCTCTGATGCCCCCACACCCTTACTATCTGCCATAACATGCACCCTACTCTGTAATGAGATGGATGTGGCTGAAGACGAGCCCCCTGATCCCCCTCCCCGTCCACCATGGAGGGATAGCAGTATTTGCTGCCCACCTGTTTGGATATTTTGTTAGGTACGATTCAATTGATCTATCCATTTTGGGCATTTCATTTGAATTGATATTTTTATTATTTTTAGTTTTAGTGCAATAATGTCTTCCCCTGGTCAGTCTACCTCAGTTAAATAGAATAAATATACTATTATTAATATTATTATTATTATAGCTTTTCTTTCTCCTAAGTATCACTTTTATAGAGCAAAGGAATATTCAAGTTAAAATTGAACATTCAATAATCAGTAAAGAAGGAAAAGATGCACAACTCCAATCAGAAGTACTGGGCAAACATTGCAAAATGTGGAAATTCCATTAACATGTCATTCCTCAAGGGCATCAAAAGCTCCCACAAGGAGCTCCTGGTTAGCCATGCTAACCAGACTAAACAACAGATGCAAGTCTCCACTGAGGGGTACTTGAAAATGCTATACCAGCATATGCTCTACAATAATATCTGCCACTCACTCCCCTCCTCACCTGTGTAAATATGGGTTAGAGTGAACTTCAGGATCAAACACCCAGAGATCTTGTTGGCAATAACTGAAAAAAATTTTATTTTTAAAATGCTATTTTTATTAAGTAAGAATTCTGTCAAGGATTTGTAGATATTGACTTTGCCACATGGGAGCTGGTGGATGCCGCAGCAAAGGTCATCATTGAAGTAACCATCAAAGGTGTGCCCCACCATGTCAAAGTACACTGTACCTGCTGGAATAAGGAAAATGACATTTTCATCTCCTTCAAAGATCTCCCAACTGATCTCCCACATGAGATTTGTTGAAGCGGAGTAAATCAAACACCTTGAGGAGTATGGAAGAGTGAATCAGTTTGAGCTGCAGCGCCTCCACCTCATGCCAGAACTCTGGAGTGAAAAGCGATCACAGTTATCGACCCCAAGCTTGAAGTAGAAGCTGACCCTAACCTGATTGACCGTGGCGCACAATTAATATTGCTGGAGGGGCAAGCATCTGACCCCTTTAAAGTCACCCCAGAGAAGGCTCCTCCCATCTGCCAGCACTGCCAGGCACTTGGGCATTGGGCCCATGCATGCCCTGCTGTAGGCAAGCAGCATGAGGAGGAGGACCCTGAGGAAATGGACGTAAATGACAAAAATTTCGCTAAAGATCAGGTGGCAAAAACCCCATTAAACTGAAGGGAAATTGGTAAGTTCAGATCATTGAACTTGTCACTGTTAAACAACGCAAAGCAGAGGAGAAAGCGAAGCAATGAGCAGAGGCCAGAGCGAGGGCCAAGGAAGCTAAAAAAGTAAATCAGAACCTGGATACCAATAATATTGGAAATGCAAACCGTTTTGAGATCCTGAGAGAGACCCTGAGGAGCTGATGGAGGGGACAGCAAACCAGCAGACTCAGGCAGCAACACAGGGACAGATGCAGCCCATGAGAGCGGGAAATTAACTGGCGCTGGTTCAGGCCGGAGTTCACAACTCCAATCACCTACCTGTAGTCTCAATGAAAAACTCTCAGGACAATGGTTACAAAAATTTTCAAGAAGGCCCAGCTACTGATAGATTGAGCGCTTCCTCAGCCCAGCTCAGATCAGTGGCGCAGAGCTCCCAAATGGGTACTCAAAGCTCAAATTTCTTGAATCATGATAGAACTGGGTCAAATGGCCTGAAACTATCCAATTAAAGCAGATTGGGTGGATTGGGCAATCCAACCACAATAGGGACGTTCAATATTGCAGGGCTGAAGGCCACCATGTCCCAGGCCAAAAAATTCAGCACTTGCAAAACCCTTTTACTGACATCCTGGCAATCCAGGATAGTCACTGCCCAATGGGGGAGGAGCCCTAGTAGGCCTGGATGGTCCTCCCAAACTTCTCAACTTGGTCCGATATCTGCAGGTTTGTGATCAAACCAAGAAGGGGAATCACCATCACATCAATGACTGATCACCTAGGGGAGGTCCTGGCCTTCATGATACCTGGCAGGGAATTCATTACACCCTAATCAATACTTATGCCCCCAAAATCCCCAGCGACCATGCCAATTTTCTAAAGAGGTGACCAATGTACCACTACCCAAAAACAGCTTCCTCCTAGGGGACATGAACTGTTGGCTTACAAGAGCCATAAACAGATGGCCCCTGGACATTGATCATCCTTGCAGAAACCAGGAACTCATGTCACTCATGGCCACATTAGGGGTCATTGATGCATGCCCAAAGGATGTGCCAACCCTTGAGCATATAACACGGCCACATGTCAGAGAGGGTGAGCTGCTCTCAATGACACATATTGACCTTTTTTGCATCCTGGCCACCCTCAAGCATATGGTAGAAAACTTTGAGACAGTTATTGTCACCCACTCAGACCATCAGTTGGTAAGGATTACCTTGAGGTCTGAGCTGCAGGCACAGCCACGCCCAAAATGGAGAAGATTCACCCACAAACTGTAACTAACGCCAACTTTGCCCACTGGTTAGCAGTACAAACCATGGCTAGGGATGTGAGGGATCCCCTCAGAGAAGACCCAATCCAGACCTTGGGATGCCTGAAGGCTGAATTGGTCGCTGACATGAAACGTACATTCTCCAAGAGGCATGTAACTGAGGCATCGGCACTCCAAAGGGTGATCTACCAATGAATACATCATGAGAAGAATGCTCTCAATTGTGCCACAGCACCAATTGGATGAGGGAATGGGTTCAGCTAACCCTCAAGATCCAAGGTTTCAGCAAGCAAGCACAGGAATGGCTCGCGTTACAGTCAGGAGCAAAAGTGGAGGCTGAGGGTGAACTATCATCCAAGTTCTTCATGCATTAGTTCACCACCTGGAAATCCTGAACCCGATGTGTTGCTCTGGCCGTTCAAGATGGTACCATAGCACGCTCCCCAGAGGCGCTAGTGGACATAGCCATGAATAATACATGAAATTATACTCGAACAAGGGCGCCTTAACTCAGGACATTATGTCCTTCCTTGCGAGGGTGGAGTCACCCCCAACCCTGGGCACATCGGCCCTCACAGCACCAATAATGAAGGAGGAGCTCAATGTGGCAATCAAGAGCCTTTTGAAGCGGAATAGTCCAGAACCCACTCTGATTTCATAAAAACTGATCTTGACATTCCCATACCACCTCAGCTACATCATCCTTGCCATGCTCAACAAATGCTTAGATGAGACCAAGCTCATGCCTGGAGGGGACAAAGCCCTGCTTGTTCTCCTTCACAAGAAGAGTGACACACATTCACTCGATAACTGGTGACCAATCTTACTGATTAAATTCTGACATATAACTGCTTTCAAAAATCCTGGCATGTCATCTGGGTTCCATTGGGAAGAATGTGATCTTGATGAACAAACACGGTTTTGTCCCTGGAGGGAGCATTGGGACAACATCCACATGGTCACCAACATCACCCTGTCAAACTCTAGTGGAGCATTAGTATTACTAGACCAACAGAAAGCTTATGACAGAGTGGACTGGTCAACCTACACCGTTGCATGGAGAGAGCACACCTGCCACGATTATTCATTGATTGGGCAATGAAGCAAATGACTATGACAAGCATGTTAGTCCTAGGCCCCAGATTTTAGTCAGCCAAAATCTTACCTCAATGAGGGGTGAGGCAATGGGACCCGTTGAGCCCCTGCTGTACAACTTGGCTTTTGACCCAGTGTTGCAGGCTGCAGAGGCAGAGCTGGAAGGCATTGGTATGCACAGGCAGCCACCGCTGAAAGCTCTGGCATATGCCAATGATGCAGTCATAGGGATTTCAAGCTCAGAAGAATTGGAGAAACTCAAGTCAATCATCAACCAGTATTAATCTGCTAGTAATGCAAGGATCAACAAATCAAAAATGGAGATATTACCTGTTGATCGTGAAAAATCACCCAAACAACCTGGGGCGGCAAAACCCAAACTAGGGTTCACCAACTGGCCCCGGCTAATGCCGCCCTTCCTCCTGTCACCCCACTCAGCTGGATTTGGTATCTGGGGGTGTGTGACATCCAGGCCTTATATACCCGGCGCTGTGGCCATCCAAGGAAGACTGACGTCATGGTCAATAAGAAAAAGCATGAAAAATATATTACAAGTGCCAAAAAATGCAATTAGAAAATTTAGAAGTTGGATGCATCTCAAAAGCAACGAATCAAGAGCTGGCCACTGGTGATATGGCAATGATGTCATTGAAGCATCAGCTGATCCAAATTTAAATGCAAAAATTAGTCTTGATAAGCAGGTAAGTACTGCAATCAATTGCAGGATTTGGATTTCACCTGGAAATGATGGAATTGCAATGATTCAATGGGCTGAAATGACATAACCAATTTAAATAATTCAATGCAAAAATCTAAAGTCTCAGTAACATTACAATCTATTTAAATCATTTATTTACATCAATCAACAATTGAGACCTTAAGTACAGGTCTCAGATTTTCACCAAGAATGACAAAATTGGTGCTGAATCAGTCAGATACTCCGACAAAGCTAATTTAGATACTTTAACACATGATTCTGATTTCTCAGAATCCAATATAGTCAATTTAAATAATTTACTACACAATCAATGACTGAGACCTTAATTTCAGGTCTCAGCACATCGCCATAGATGACATAATTGGTGCTGAATCAGTCAGACGCTCTGACGAAGTTAATTTAGATAACTTTTATGCACAGTTGCAATGTATCAAATGCTAATTTATTTATTTTAAACAATTTAATTTCACCAATCAACAGTCAGGCCTTAATTGCAGGTCTCAGACCATGGCCAAGTATGATGTAATTAACAATTAATCAAGTGGCCAAGCTTCCAAAACCAATTCACATTATTTTATTTGAAATTACAAAGCCTCAGAGCTCAATAGAAAAATTAAAATAAATTAATTAAACCAATCAAAGGTCAAGGCCTTAACTGCAGGCCTCTGCACATTGCCGGGGATGAAGAAACTGGTGGTGAATTTTTCCTTAGCCAAATCTGTATAATTCACACTGTCTAACACAGAAATCAAAAATAATTGAGGTGAACCAAAGCAAAAACTCAAAATCAAATCAAATCAAATTAAAATTAAATTTATTTGGCAAAATGCATACAATTCTCCAGCATGCAATGACCACCCCCGCCACCCCCTAATATCCACAAAAAATATAAAACTGGGCAGAATCTTGGCCTCATTCAGGGCGGCACCTTTTGGCAGCCCAGTGCAACACCTGGGCATAAATCTGAGCCCAAACGGTCCAGCCCTACCCAGAATTGAGGATAGGCTCATCTGGAAGCTCGTATCCCACATTGCCTCCCTCAGGGGAAGGCTAACAGGACTCATAGGGCGAGTCTGGTCACAAATTCCCTCCTCCTTCCAATCTTCTGGTTCCCAGCAGCAATTGTCCCCTTTTCATCAAATTTCCATGACCACATCAGGGTATTATTGTAGTCAAGGCAGTGGGAAGGCAGAAGAGCCACAATACAAATATGCCTGCTTCAGGAAATATGAAAAGAAGGAGGCCTAAGCCTCACTGACCAAAGCATTCAATTGAATAAAAATATTTTGTAAGTGGTTAGTTAGAGTGACAAGCCCAACCCCCAAATCAAACCACTGGTCACATGATGCACACATCAACCTGGCCAGGGACCTCATACTAGCCAATCCCACTGCACAAAACACCCTCCTGTCCTACCTGGCAGCCAATCTGAATGCCCACAGCCCACACCAGGCCTCGAGCTTCTCCTGCTCAGTATGAATACCATCCATCAAGATGCATGGCTGTTCCCTCTCAGCATCACAAGGGGGCAACACAGCTTAGGGTTTTCAAACCATACCTGCACTCAGGAATGCAGGGGCACATGAGTCTCAGTGTTAAATTACCCCCTGCCAAGAGCGTGAACCCTAGCCCATATTGACCTCCTGGACCATAATGATCAGCCATACAATGAAAAAACTCGAAAAAAAATTGTAAATTTGCGACCCACAATTTACTTCACCAAAAATTAGGGCGCACATTTGGCAATGCCTGCACAGGGACTACTGAACAACTGAATGGTCTGATTCAACTCAGGAGTAATGTAGAGTATGTGGTGCAAAAGACATCCTGCTGCATAGGTTGAAAGAGTGCCCAATAGCCCAGCTTGTATGGAAACTAGTGTGGCCACTGATGGCACCCAACCGCGTACCCACTGAACTCTGTCCAATTTCAAATTTCATGGCATTTAATATTGACTCACCAATCCCAGAATTACTCCAAGTGGTTATCTTTGTACTTTCCCTATGGACAATTTACACAATTTTTGGCAAGGCAATTCAAAATTTGGTCCCAAATCCCATCAATATTTGCAACCATTTTAACAAAAACATCATTAAATCATTCAATATTTGGCTGTTTGGTGAAGTGACTCCATGCTGACTTTAGAGTATGGTGCAGGGCTGGCTTCCGCCACCCTTCCTAACTGTTGACCCAGAAATTCTAACCTGCCTCAACAGCATAAAAATTACCAAGCAACTCAAGCAAACCCCTCTAACACCGCCAGGTCCCATGGGAACACTGGCCATGATGCTCTCCTCCATTACTTGGGTTTAGATTGTGGCCCCTTTATTTCACTTTCTCCCCCTCTCTTTGGTGTGGCATATTTTTTTCAAGGAGGGCCCACCTCAAATAAAATTATCATTATTATTATCATTATATTATCATTATTATATTATTATTATTAGGGGGTGTGGCATAGTTGGGAGGGCGTCCCACTATCACATCTTATGTCATGGGTTCAAATCCTGTCATGGCAGAGATTGCATTAATTGCATTATATGTGCCAAGAGGATATCAATACATGTAGATTCGCGTACCATGCCTCGGTATGACCAAAAAATAAGTGAAGTTATATTCATGTAATCCTGGCCTATCAGAACACGTGCAGGAAGGTTTTACCCCCAGTAATTGGGTTTTGTCCTCCATTCTTATATTGTCGCTCCCTACTCCCTATCCTCTCTATTGGTGCGGTATATTTGTCCAAAGGTTGGCCCACCTCAAATAAATTATCACTATTATTATTGATTTTCTTTCTCCTAAACATCACATTTATAGTGCAAAGGAATATACAAGTTGAATTCAAATATTCAATAAACAGAACAGAAGGAAAAGATGCACAACTCCTATCAGAAGTCCTGGGCAAACATTGCAACGGGTGGCAATTCCACCAACATGTTTTTCCCCAAGGGCATCAAAAGCTCCCACAAGGAGCTCCTGGTTAGCCATGCGAACCAGACCAAATGACAGATGAAAGCCCCTACTGAAGGGTACTTGAAATTGCTACACCAGCATATTCTTAACAATAACATCTAACTGTCAAGAGAGTGTCTGTAACTCTCTTGTTCCCAGAAAGGTGATATGGGATGCAAACCCACATTGCTAGGGAACTAGTTGTTAGGAGAATGGGAAATAAGGCACCTCAAACAGTGCCTGTGCAAAAGGTACCCCAGGCAAGGGTGTAAAGCTCAACATCTAGTGCTAGGTAAGCAAAAAATATCACAGCTTGAGTGGACCCCAGAGGGAGTCCATAATCAAGTGTAACTTGGCGCCAGTAGACTTGAGTGCCTCAATCTGGAGGGGACCTGGGTGGACCAAGGGAGCACTTGGGATTTGGGTAAATTGTGATAAGAGGTAGTGGCCCACATAATTGGAGACCTCCCCAAAAAGGTTCCCCACCAAGTTCGCCCAAGGAACCATTGGTAAAAACGTAAAATAATGGGTAAATTTATTTAAGAAAGTTGACCAACGAGGAATGTTGGTCACAAAAAATGTATTTAAAGTGGGTCAGGGAAATTAAGGTTCTGCAGAAGAGCACTTAAGCCTTGATGCTCCAATAAACAGATGCTTCCATCCATTTTTGTAAAATACACTGAAAGTGCCTTCACTTGAGTAATTGATTGAAGCCATATTTTACTCAATCTTAAAATTTTATAACTTGAATGGAATTTGAACCCTTGCTCTTCAATTAACCAAGTTAAACCATCTTCATTTGTAACATAAATCGTTCGTTTCAGTGCCTGGGCCGAGATAAGAGGCTGGGCGTTTTGCACCCCCTTAGTATCAACCTAAGCATGCTTTGCTTGCACCCACTGTTGATCTAAGGTGTGTTTCAGGTCAGGAAGAGCCTGGAGTTTCACCTTCTGGGCCTCCTGTCTCCCAGCCTTATCTTTAGCATCAGTTCCCACTATTAAGTCATCCAACCATGACACTGACACTCACTCCCCTCCTCCCCTGTTAAACATGGAATAGAGTGAACTTTGGGGTTGAACACCCGGAGATCTTGTTGGCAATAACTGAAAAAAGAAATTTTCTTGACGACGCCGTTTTTATTAAATAAATTTTTGTCAAGGATTCATAGACATTGGCTTTACCATGGTGGAGCAGGCAGACACTGCGGCAAAGGTCATCTTTGAAGTAACTGTTAAAAGTTTGCCCACCGCATTTAAGTACACCTTACCTGCTGGAATAAGGAAAATGACCTCTTAATCTCTTATGAAGATCTCTCAACTGATCTCCCCCACAATTTCATTGTGGCAGAGTGATCAAAGGCCTTGAGGAGTATGGAAGATTGAAGCAGTATTAGCTGCAGCGCTTCTACCTCATACTGGAACTCTGCAGCGGGAAGGCAATTGCAGTTATAAACCCCAAGCCCAAAGTGGAAGCCAATCCCAATATAGTCCCACGTGTCACACAGTTCATCCAGCTGGAGGGACAAGCATCCAACAACTTCAAATTCACCCCATAGAAGGCTCCACCTATCTTCCAGCACTGCCAGGCACTTGGCCATCAGGCCCACGTATGCCCTGCTGTAGGCAATCAGCAGCAGTAGGAAGACCCTGTTGAAATGGATAAAACTGATGAAAATTTCAGAAAACTCCAGGTGGTGACAACTTGATTTAACTAGGGTGAACATGTCGAGTACCAGATCATTAAACCAGGTCACTGCCAAACAACGCAAAGCAGAGGAGAAAGTGAAAAGATGAGCAGAGGCCAGAGCAAGGGCCAAGAAAGCTAAAAAAGTGAATCAAATTCTGTAAACAACTAATAATGTTGGTAACAAAAACTGCTTTGAGATCCTGAGGGAGACCCCCAAGGAGTCGACGGAGGGGACAGCAAACCAGCAGATACAGGCGGTGACACAGGGACAAATGCAGCCCATGGGAATGGGAAACTAACTGGCGCTGGTTCAGGCCAGATTTCACAACTATGGTCACTTACCTATAGTATCAACGAAAAATTATCAGAACAAAGGTTACAAAAAGTTTAAGGGTGTTCCAGCTACTGATAGATGAGCGCTGCCTCAGCTCAACTCAGCTTGGTCATGCAAAACTCCCAAATGGGTACTTGAAGATTAAATCAATTGAATTGCAATAGATCTGGGAAAATGCCTTGAACTATCTGATTAGAGCATATTGGGAATATTGGGTGTGGCATTCCAGCTTATTCTTGCTCGCTGGTGCTTGACGCCTGCTGGATTCAACAAATATTTTTAAATAAGATAAATTTATATAAAGCGATAATAAAATTGGATTTTTTATAATTTTATTATATGCACAATAGGGGGAAAATATTACTCCTCGACACCCAACTATTTGGTATTTAAAGTAATTTGAGGGTCAAGGGGAAGTTGGGAACATGTTCAGAATAGCTTCAGTTAGTCCAAATTATGAAATATGAAGGAATAGCGTATCATAACTTGGGAACTCGCTTCAGGGAAGAGGAAGAAAGGAAGAGGAATTTAATTGGCCCAAATGTACCTGTGAGGTAACATTTTTATAAAATTTAAGCCAATCACCACCCAAGAAATTTCTTGCACCTTAAAGGGACCCCCACAAAGCCTATAAAAAGGGGGTTACCCGCGCAGGTGCGTTGGAGGACTTTGTTGGAGTCAGAGGAGTGCCTTCTGATGATCTCCCCATGGTCCATGGTGAGGTTGAGTAATCTGACCAATAAATTTTTGTTTGATGCCCATAGAGGTTCTGACTAGTGTTATCCCAATTAATGGGGTCCACCAAGAATTGGCCATAGACTTTAGGCCGATTTCCTCAACTTTTTCATTTTTTATTTTTATTTAAATAGACTCTTAATGACATCAGAAAATCGCAAATGGTCAATATTTCCCCTCTTCTTCTGAATTCGCCCTAAAACATTCTTACTTTTCAGCTGTGAGGGCAAATGTCCGACATTGAGTAATCTGGTCACAATATGGACGTTCAATATTGCAGGGCTGAAGGCTGCCAAGTCCTGGGCCAAGAATTTTAGCACCATCAAAACCCTCTGACTGACATCCTGATGATCCAGGAGAGTCATTTCCCAAGAGGTTGGAGCTTGAGTGGACCCAGATTCTCCCCCAAACTTTTCAACTTGGTCCACCCTCTGCTTGTTTGTGATCAAACCAGGTAGGGGCATCACCATCACATCTTTGACTGATCATCTAGGGGGAGACTAATGGCTATCACAATCAGCTGGCAAGGAAATCAGTACACCCTGGTCAACACCTATGCCCCTCAACATCCCCAGTAACTTTTCCAACTTCTTTGAGGATGTAGCCAATTTACCACTACCAGATTACAAATTTCTTCTAGAGAACATAAACTGTTAGCTCACAAGGGCCACAGATAGATGGCCCCAGGGCATTGATCATCCAGAATACACCAGGAACTCATGTTGCTCATGTCCATGATTTGAGTTATTGATGCATGCCCAAAGGTCATGTCAACCCTTTGAGCACATTATGAGGCCACATGTCAGAGGACAAGCTGCTCTTAATGGTGCGCATCAACCTAATCTGCATCCTGGCAACCCTTAAGTCTATGGTAGGAAACATAAAAACAGTTAGTGTCACCCACTCGGACCATCTGCTGGTTAGGATTACCTTGAGGTCTAGGATGCAGGCACAACCACACCTGAAATGGGATAAGATACACCTACAAACTGTGAGTAACGCCAACTTCGCCCACTGGTTAGCAGTATGTACCTTGTCCCATGACATGAGAGACCCCTCAGCGAGGATCCAATCCAGACCTGGGGACTTCTGAAAGCTTAAATGGTCGCTGCTGTAAAATGCATATCCTCCAGGAGGCACGTGGCTGAGGCATTGGCTCTTCAATGGATGATCACCAATGAACACATCTTGTGAAGAGCGCCCCCCAAGTGGGCAAAGCACCAACTGGAAGAGGGAATAATTTCAATTGACCCTTGAGATCCAAGGTTTCAGCAACCAAGCCTAAGAATGTCTTGCGTTACAGGTGAGAGCAAAACTGGTGGCTGAGGGTTAAATATCATCCATATTCTTCATGCGCCAGTTCACAACCCAAAAAAATGGACCCAATGCAATGCTCTGGCTGTGCAAGATGGACCAATGGTGAGTTCTCCAGAGGCGCTAGCAGAAATAACCACGATTACTACATGAAATTATACTCAAACAAGGTCGCCTTACCTCAGGACATTGAGTCCTTCCTTGTGAGGGTGGAGCCACCCCAACACTGGACACATCAGCCCTCATGACATTGATAACAAGGGAGGAGCTCAACGTGGCAATCAAGAGTCTTCCCCAGCGGAATAGTCTAGGACCTGATGGGATCCCATACATTATGATCATGACATTTCCAGACCTCCTTAGCTACATCCTCCTCGCCATGCTCAATAGATGCCTGGATGAGACCAAGCTGATGCCTGAAGGGGACAAAGCCCTGCTTATTCTCCTCCATAAAAAAGGCGATATACATTCACTCAACAACTGGAATTCAATCTCGCTGATTAATTTCAACTCTTAACTTCTTTAAAAAATCCTGGCACGTCATCTTGGATTAATAGGGAGGAACATGATCTCAACAAAACAGCATGGATCTGTCCCCAGCAGGAGCATATGGGATAACATCCACATGGTCACCAATGTCACCCAGTCAAACTCTAGTATAGCATTATATTCCTAAACCAAAAAAATCTTATGACAGGGTAGACTGGTCATAACTACATTGTTACATGGAGAGAGAACACCTGCCACAAAAACTTATTGACTTGGCGATGAAGCAAACAACTACTACAAGCATGTCACTTTTTGCCCTGGATTCCAGTTGGCCAAAATCTCACCTCAATATGGGGTGAGGCATGAGGACACTTTGAGCCCCCTGTTGTACAACCTGGCTTTTGACCCAGTGTTAAAGGTGGTGGATGCAAAGCTTGAAGCTATCAGTGTACATGGGCAACACTGCTAAAAGCTCTGGCACATGCAGATGATGCAGTCATAGGGATTGCAAGCTCTGAGAACTTAAAAAACTCATTTCAATTATCCTCCAATATGAAACAGCTTTTAATGCAAGAGTCAACAAATTAAAAACTGAAATCTTACCTGTTGGCAACTGTCGGGATTTGAGATAAAAATCATATCTAATTTCTGTTTTCAAATCCAGAAATACCAAATTGGTCATCAAACCCAACCAAGAAAAAACTATTTCAGGATCATCCTCACCTAGTCCTGAGTCACGTGGAGCGGCCTTTCCACCCTTTCAGTCAGGTGAGCGACGCTATCCATTGTGGACGCCCTCAAGGAGCCCATTCTGGAAGAGCAGTAAAGATCCTGATTGGATGAGGCTCCAAAGATCCCGAAGGCACTGAGTCCTGATGCACCCTATAAATATTGAAGCATTTTTGATTTAATAAAGTATTCAGTAAACTAACCCATATTTTCCCATTTCCTCTTCAGTGCTCTTTTCCAATTTTTCAGCTTTGAGCCACCGCGAACCCCAGCGCCATTCCAAGGAACTGTAGCGCCAACAAAAGTGGTGCTCACAACAGGGGGCTCCGAGCTGACCTAAGTGAAAAGATCTATCACAAGAAATGGAGACAACAGCAGCCCTGACGACCAAATGACTGGTCAATTGAGGAGCTTTACTCAATGGGGTAGTACTTCGTGGTACGCAACGCTGCCCTCACAGCCAGAAAGGCTAGAGTTCCGTGCTGCCTTCCAATTCTCGCTGCCCTCCCTAGATGGGAGCCAATATCAACTTCAGTTTGAACACACCAATGATGTTGTCCAACAATTAGTCCTCAGCATCTACACTGAGGGCGCCTGCTCCAGCCGCTCCTAAGCCTCCGCCATACCATCCACAATGTGGGACCTCTACGCCTCAGCTGTATTACCTGCTGGGGAGCTTACCTTGGGGCCTGATCGCTACCTTCATAACTTCGTCCATCCCACAATTCATCACCTCCTCCAGTTAGTAGGATTACACCGTCAGGAGGTCTCTCGGCACCTAGGGCTCACCCAGAATTTACATTCCTATATTCTCGACTTCTTTGACGCTGCTTCCTCCTTCGTGCATGACAATCAGGAAGCTATACTCAATAACTGATGACTAATCAATGAGATCCGTGATCAAGTTGTGGTATTAGATAGCGGCATCTCCAGCTACCTCAAGGAGCAGTTTTGCCAAAACGCCCAGCGGTTTAAAGTGACATGGACCCAGTGTTTACAACAAGCCAAAGAATTGCTATGATCCCTACAGCAGCGCTACCGAGAGCTGGCCACTTGCAACTATTCCCCCATGGTTGCGGGCCAGAAGGGCCTAGGGGGCCAGAAGGTCCTGAGGATGTCAAGGGCCAGCAGGACCTGAGGGACCGCGTGGGCCTCAAGGGCCTTCAGGCCCTCAACCTCGGGCAAACCTGAAGACCCCTGGCGAAGGAATATAATAACCGCCCTGGCTGCCCTACAGGACCAGATCCAAAAGGTGGCTTTGGGGTGCAAGCTCCTAGCGGACGGTATCCCCCTCAACCCCAGGGTCTCCATCAAAGCGCTGTCAGATGAGATGGATAACCTCAGCGCTTTCACGAGGCTCACCGACACTCGTATCTCCCTGCTCAAGACAACGTGTGATGGGTTTAAAGCCCAGTTGGCCACCATTAAAAACCAGCTCCAACTACAGAACGCTGAGATTCAATCCTTAAAGGAGCAGGTTGCCAGCAAGGCGTCCGCTTCCACCCTCAGTCAAAATTGGGAATATATCCAAGAAGACTTAGAAGGCTTGCAGAGGCGGTTAGATCAGCGGGTTCCTCAAGAATATACAGAAATAGTGATCTCAGAACTGACGCCTATCCCAGGCGTTAACACCCTTTCTACTCCTATTGTCGCTAACTTTAAACCTAGCATCAAGGAAAAGTTCACCCCCAGACAGGAGAGTATCGCCTCCTTCTTGTATGCCTATGAGAGTTCCATGGAGGAGGCCACCAATTGACAAAAGGTGAAGCACATCCACTCCTGCCTAGACTGCACCACCCAGGAAATCAGGAATCCCCATCTGAAGGAGTGTAACACCTGGGAATAGGTCCACACCACCCTGATCCAAGAGTTCGGCAGTAACCAAACCTTGGCCAACTAGAAGCAAGAGCTCATGGGTATTTGACTTAACAAAGTAGAAAACCCTATGGAGTTTGTCAAATGGTTCTATGCTCAGGCACAACCTCTGATTTATGACAAACTGTATCACTCTGGATGACGCCATCACCGCTGTCATATCCGCCCTGGGGTCCTATCCTAAGGTCAAGATGCACATGATCGGGAAAAAGAACGTGTTCACTTGTATCATGGAGATTAAGGAGGCCCTCAACGAGATCCCTGCCATGATCCTGAACTCTAAATCTGCATCCGTTGGCCCCTCTAACCGCCCTAGGGTCCATGTGATTGAGAACCAGAAAACCCCCCATCTGCGGTGCACCTATTGCAATGGCTTTAGGTATAGCGCCAAAACTTGTTGGAAACATCTAGCTGAGGAGGCGGGAAAAGGGAAGTCATCATGAAGGACGAGGCGCTCCATGCTGACACCCCTGTCAAGCCTCAAGTAACCCCTACGCACAAACCAGAAGCTGTTAACCCCGAATAAGTAGTTGCGGTATCTAATAACATTAAATACATTGATACTGCTTACTCTTCTTCTGATGATTCTCCCATGTTCCTTACGTTGCTGCCTCAGTTTGGAAGTTTGGTCACCTTAGTTGCCATCCGGGTCTACAAGATTCTGGTTTACGCCATAGTTGACAGTGGCTCCCCTCGTGAATGTTATCTCTTCCAAGCTGATGAAATGCATCAAGGTCGCCCCCAATATGCCACACTACATGGAGTATGGCACAGCTGTCCCTCAGTGCACCTAATCCATAGGGGCCTATTTTATCTCTACCAATACAGTTTGGGAAGCTCGCTTTGAATACAACTGCATCGCTCTGGACAACACTAGCTATGATCTGCTCCTCAGGACCCAGTTTCTTTGAGACTATTTGGCTGTTATCCACTATGACGGTGGTTTTCTCTCCCTACTAGGACACCGAGTCCCTCTGTTTTCAAAACTGCCTATGATTCTAAGGCTGATGTTAAGGCCTGAGCCTGCCTACTGGAGACCAAAGGATGAATTGATTGGCTCAAGTACCACATCCGGGGCTCTCAAGTCTGGCTGCTCCCTCCTGCTGTGGATGGATCAGAGAGGATGCCGGTTTACTTGCCCTGTGTGACTACCGTGCCCCCAAAATCCCAAGTCATTGTCAACACCTGGGTCCACGTCAGCATTCCCTCAGGGTATTTACTGGAGGTCTGAGGTCTGGATAACCCAGCTCCCAAGGAAGTGCTGACCTGCCCCAGAATCCCTAATCCAGCGTATGCCAGATTGATATCAGTGTTGCTAACCAACCTGACTGACAAACCAAAAGTTATAGGTCTTAACCAACCTGCCACTTATGTTCACCTGTTACCAATGGGGGCTGTTGCTGACATCCACAGCTTTGGGGATTTGAAGGACTTTGGCTTGGAGTCACCACCCTCAGTTAATTTGGTTGACGCTAACATAGGAAAGGACCTCTCTAATGAACAGCGACTTAAATTCTAGGAGCTCCTGGAGGAATACTCGGATCTATTCTCCACTTCGACCTATGATTTTGGAAAGATGAACGGAGTCCTCCACCATGTAGAAACAGGGATGCCCCCTTTTCAGTCCCGGCCTAACTGCAAGAGCAAGGTTTAAGAGGCCCAGGTCACAGTAGAACTCAAACAGCTGCTTGATGGGGGCTCTTGGTCCCTTCGCGTAGCCCTTGGTCCTCCCCTCTTTTGCTGGTCTGAAAGAAGGATGGCAAGCACCAGGTAGTGATGGATTATCGATGACTCAACTCCATCACTAAGAAGGACAGCTACCCTCTGCCCCAGATTTACGATTCTCTCCATCTGCTTGCAGGTTCCCAATACTTCTTGGCCATGGACCTCACCAGCGGGTATTGGCAGGTCGAGCTCGCTCCCAAAGACTAAGCCAAGTGTGCTCTAATCGCCCATGAAGGGCTCTTTGAGCCCACCCAGATGCCCCAAGGCCTCTGTAACACCCCAGCCACGTTCCAGCGTGCCTGGATGGGATCCTAGGGGACCTGAGGAACTCCTGAGTCCTGGTCTACCTGATTGAAATTACCATTTTTTCGCGAACTTTTAATAGACATGTCGAACATCTTAGGACTTTGAGCGTCTCCAAAAGGCCTCCATCAAGCTCAAGCTCTCGAAGTGCTCCTTTTCCAGCCTGAGATAGAGTTTCTAGGCCATCAGGTCTCCAAGCGTGGCATTCAACCTATCCTTAATAAGGTCAATGCCATAGAAAAGATGTCACACCCCCAAAGCCTGTAAGATATTCAAGTCTTCCTAGGTATGGTGGGCTATTACCGTCAGTTCATACCACAGTTTGCTGACCTTGCCAAGCCGTTGTTCTACCTTCTACAAAAAAATGTACCATTCAAATGGTGACCTGAGCAGGAACAGGCCTTCAACGCTTTACGTACGGCCTTATGTACTAAACCTGTTCTAGTTCATCCCCTTTTGACAAGCCTTTCTTGCTGTTCACAGATGCTAGCGACGATGCTGTTGGGGCCATCCTGGCTCAGCACGATGAGAACCAGGTTGATCATCCCGTAGCTTATTTTAGCAAGACCCTAAGCAAGGCTGAGAGAAACTACAGCGTCACCAAGAGGTATTGTCTAGCAGTTCTCTTAGCCATCAAGCATTTCTGGCCCTACCTCTATGGTACCCATTTTACTATTATTACTGACCATTCTTCCCTTCGATGGCTGCAACAAATGAAAGACCTGGATGGACGGTTGGCCAGGTGGGCCCTACAACTGCAAAGCTACGACTTCACCATCATCCACCATGCTGGTGCTATTCACCAAAACGCTGACAGACTCTCCAGGATGCCGGTATTAGCAGTCCTGACCCCAAAGGAGGATTGGCTCTATGACTTGATAGGACAGCCCGAACGTTAGAAACTGGAATCCCCCCATGTCCAAGCCAAACTCTGCAAGATGAATCAAGACACCCAGATCAAGGATGGGTTACTCTACAAGAAAGTCAACAAGAAGTGGCTTCCCTACATCTGACCCTCCTCTCATACTGACGTCATCCTGGATGGCCAAACTACTGTTGGGCATGGTGCGGTCAAGAAGACCCATGAGTGGCTGAAGTCACGCTGCTACTGGGACAGAATGGTCAAAACCATCAAGAGGTTCTGGGAGCCTGTATGACCTGCCGATCCCAAGACTGGGCCAACCCCAAATATCAGCACTCCGTTGTTGTGCCAACCAAGCCTTTCAATGTTGTTAGTATCGATGTGGTGGGTCCCCTCCCCGCTGGTCTACATGGTCACAAGTATATTATTCTTGCCACAGACCATCTAACTAAGTTGGTTGAGGCGATCTCAGTCCCTGCAGCCATGGCTAAGGCTACCGCCCTGTTCCTTGTTCGCTCCATTTTCACCCAGCATGGGTGCCCCCAGACCTTGCTCTCAGACAATGGTTTGAACTTCACCTCCCAGGTAGTACAGGAATTAAGCTCACTATTTGGAACCACCCAGAGTTTTGCTGCTCTCTACCACCCTTCTACTAATGGGGCGGTAGAATGGGCTAACAGAACTCTTGTCTCCATCCTGCGGAAGTTGGCTGCCTCAGATCCTGCCCGCTGGAACCATTATTTGCCCAGCGCCTTGCTTGCTTATCAGGTAAGCTATCACCATGTTATCAAAATGTCCCCATTTGAAGCCCTGTATGGGCGGGCCCCTCGACTACCCAGTAGCATCCAGCCCCTGTTCAAAGCCTCCACTCCCAAGAATGCCAATTTAAATATGAGGGCTCTTGCCAATGAAATTTTCCAGCTCCAAGCCCAAGACACTCAAGGCATTGTTATCACCACTGTAAGAGAGACATCCTGATCAAATCTCAGATGACCCTCCTTACCAGAATTTCAACTAGGTGACCTCATTCTCTTTTATCATCATCGACCTGGAGGCTGACAGAACAAGCTCAATGTACTGTGGTCTGGACCCTACAAAGTTATACACAAGGTGAAGTCTGAGTACTCCATTGCCAACATCAATCAAGGACTGTTGTAAACTGAGTGCATGGTCAGTTCCTCCAGCCATACACCTCCCTCCGACAGGATCTTGAAGGGGCCTTGTCAGGATTTGAGATAAAAATTGTATCAAATTCCAATCTTCTAAATCCAGCTATTCCAAATCAGTTGTTGAACCCAACCAAGAAAAAACTCTTTCAGGATTATCCTCACCTAGTCCTGAGTCACGTGGAGCGGCCTTTCCACCCTTTCAGTCCGGTGAGTGACACTATCCATTGAGGATGCCCTCAAGGAGGCCATTCTGGAAGAGCAGTAAAGATCCTGATCAGATGAGGCTCCAAAGATCCTGAAGGCACTGAGTCCCAATGCACCCTATAAATATCAAAGCATTTTTAATTTAATAAAGTATTTGTTAAACTAACCCATATTTTCCCATTTTCTCTTCGGTGCTCTTTTCCAATTTTCCAGCTTTGAGCCACCACAAACCCTGGCGCCAGTCTAATGAACTGTAGCACCAACGGCAACATGAACATAACCCAACCAACCTGGGGCAGTAAATCTCGAACCAGGATTTGCAACAGGCTCCATATAGAGCCACTTTGCTTCCTGCCACCCCCACTCAGCCAGAAACAGTATCTGGTGTGGGTAACAATTGGACCTTATATACCCAGCGCTGTGGTAATCTGAGGAAGACCAACATTATGTTAAATCAGAAGAAGAGAAAAAAAAGGTTGCAATTTACAAAAAAATGAATTTAGAAAATTCAAAAGTTAAATCTGTCTAAATTTAACAAATTAGGAGCAGACCATTGATGTCAATAATGATGCCATTATCACATCAGCTGACCCCTTTTTGAATGCAAAAATTAGTTTCAATTACCAGGTAAGAATAGCAATTAATTGCAAGTTGAAAAATTAACTGAAAATGATGGAACTGGCAATGAATCAACTGTTTAACTGGATGAACTCAATTTAAACAATTTAATGCAAAACATTGATGTAGCAAAAGCCAGCCAAGAACTTAATTGCTGGTCTCAGAACTTTGCTGAGTATAATATAAATTATGACAAATCAACCAGCCGACCTGATGAACACAATTTATATAATTTAATGTGAAATATCAAAGTCACAAATATCAATTTAAATATAAATAATTTTTAAACCAAAAAATTGATAAAAAAGACCTTATTTGTAGTATCAGAACTTTGCTTAGTATGACATAACCAGCATCAAATTGACTACCCACCCAAATTTAAATAATTTGAATAATTTTTATGAAAATCAAAATCAATTGAGGTAAAAAAAGCAGTAATTTAACCAATAAATTAAATCAAATTATAAAACTTTATTTAGTGTTTGCATAAAATTTTCCAGCACTTAAGAACCACCCTTGACACCCATCAAGAATTTACAAAAAATAAGAAAATGGACAGAATCTGAGCCCCGTTTGGGGTGGTGCCTTTGGGCGGCCCAGTGAAACACCTGGGCACACCCTGAACCCCAACGGGCTGGACCTGCCAAGGATCAAGGATAGGCTTGTCTGGAAGCTCACATCCCACATTGCCTCCCTCAGAGGGAGGCAAAAGGGATCATGGGGCAAGTTGCAGTCGTAAATTCCAACCTGCTTCTGATCCTTTGGTTCCCAGCCGCAGTTTTCCCCTTCTCCTCAGAGTTTCATGGCTGCATCAGGGCCTTACTGCAGTCATGGTTGTGGGATGACAGAAGATCCCCAATATGAAAAGCCTGCTCCATGGATCAAGAATGGAAGGAGGCCTAGGCCTCACTGACCAAATCGCCCAATAAGATTGAATATTCAGTAAGTGGATAGAAATAGTGGCAAGCCATTTTCCTGAACCAAACCACTGGTTATATGCTGCGTAAATCAACACGGCCAGAGACCTCAAACTCACCAACTGCACAGCGCAAACCACCCTCCAGTCCTACCTGACAGCCAAACCAAATGCCCACAATCCACACCAGCCCTGAACTACTCCCATGTGGTACTGAAGATTATCCGTTGAGATAAGTGGCTGTTCCCTCTCAGTATCACAAGTGGCTAATGCAGTTGTGGTTTGCAAAAAACACCTACGCTCAGGAATTCAGGGGTGCTAAGTCACATTGGTAGACTATCCCCCTCCATGGACCCAAACTCTAGCCTGTATCAATCTTCTTAACCAAAAATTATCAGCCTTATGATGAAGAAAACTCAGAAAAAAATTTGGAATTCTGCAACACAATATACCTCACCCAAAAATTAGGGCGCACATCTAATATTACTTACACAGGGCCTACTGAATAACTGTGTGGTCAAACTCAAGCTAAGAACACTGTAAATATGCGTCACAAAAGACACACTATTGCAATGGATAAAAGAGTGCCCATTGGCCTGACTTGTTTGGAAACTAACATAGCCATTGATGGCACCCAACCACATGCCACCAAACTCTTCCCGATTGCATACTTTATGGCACTTAAATTTGAATCTTACATCCCAGAATTTTTCAGAGGGCCTATTTGAATTGTCTTTATGGACAATTTACACTATCTGCCTTGGAGCAATTCAAAATTTGGCCCTGAATCATGTCAAAATTAGCAATCATTTCAACAAAAACTTAAATAAAACATTTACATTTGGCTGTTCAGTGAAACAAATCTGAGATAACTTCATAGGAAGGTGCAGAGCTAGCTTCCGCTCTCCTTCTTAACTGTCAATTTAGTACTGCAAATCTGCCACAACATCTGTGAAAATTCACTGAGAAGCTCAAGCTAACCTTCTCCAACACCATTAGGCTATATGGGAGCACTTGCCACAATGTTCTCCCTCAGTACTTGTATTTAGGTCAGGGCCCCCTATCTCATATTCTCCCCCTCTCTTCGGTGTGGCATATTTGTGACAAGGTCAGCCCATCTCAAATAATATTTTATATGTTATTGCTTTACTTTCTCCTAAGCATCACCTTTATAGAGCAAAGGAAGATTCAAGTTGAATTTAAATATTTAATAAACATAAAAGAACAACAAGATGCACAACTCCAATAAGAAGTCCTGGGCAAACATCACAAAGGGTGGTAATTTCACCAACATGTCGTTCTCCAAGGGCATCAAATGCTCTCACAAGGAGCTCCTGGTTAGCCATGCAAACCAGACTAAATCACAGATGCAAGTCCCTAGTGATGGGTACTTGAAAATGCTAGAGAGAGAGAGAGAGAGAGAGAGAGAGAGAGAGAGAGAGAGAGAGAGAGAGAGAGAGAGAGAGAGAGAGAGAGAGAGAGAGAGTGCATCAGCATTTGCTCTACAATAATATCTGCCACTCAAACCCCTTCTCCCCTGTAAAAATGGATTTAGAGTGAACTTTGGGGTCAAACTCCCAGGATATTTTTGGTGATTACCAAAATAAAGAAACTTTTGTTTTGAAACGCCGTTAATATTAAAATAGAATTTTATTGAAGATTCATAAATTTTGGCTTCACCACGGCAGAGCAGGCTGATGCTGCAGCAAAGGTCATTATTAAGGTAACCATCAAAGGTGTTCCCTACTGCATCAAAGTACACCGTACCCGCTGGAACAAGGAGAATGACTTTTAATCTCCTTTGAAGATCTCCCAACCAATCTCACCTGTGACTTAGTTGAAGCAAAGCTGATCAAAGGCCTTGAAGAATATAGAAGAGTGAAGAATTTTGAGCTTCAGTGCTTTCACATCATGCCAGAACTCTGCAGCGTGAAGCCAATCAATGTTACTGACCCTAAGCCTGAAGTAGAAGCCATTTCTAATCTGACCCTATGCGTCACACAGTTCATCTTGCTGGAGGGACAAGCATCTGACCACTTCAAAGTTAACCCAGAGAAGGTCCCACCAATCTTTCAGAACTTCCAGGCACTTGGACATCAGGCCCACGCATGCCCTGCTGTAGGCAAGCAGCAGGAGGAGAAGGACCCAGAGGAAATGGAGGAAACTAGTGAAAATTTTGGATAGCTTCAGGTGGTGAAAACCTCATTCATCTGGGGGGAACATGACAAGTACCAGATCATTAAACCAGTCACTGCCAAACAACGCAAAGCAGAGGAGAAAGTGAAAATATGAGCAGAGTCTAGAGCAAAGGCCAAGAAAGCTAAAAAAGTGAATCAAATTCTGTAAACAACTAACAATGTTGGTAACAAAAACTGCTTTGAGATCCTAAGAGACACCCAAGGAGTTGATGGATGAAACAGCAAACCAACAGATGCAGGTGGCAACACAGGGGCAAACGCAGCCCATGGGTGTGGTAAAATGAATCGGTGCTGGTTCAAACTGGGTTCACAACTCTGGTCACTTACCTATAGTCTCAATGAAAAATTATCAAAAAAGGTTACAAAATTTTTTAGGATGGTCCATCTACTGATAGAGTGAGCATGGCCTCAGTTTGACTCAGCTTGGTGGCTCAGAATTTATGACTGGGTACTCAAAGCTCAAATCGCCTAAATCATGATAAAAATGGTTCAAATGGCCCGTAACTATCTAATTAAAGCGGATTGGGAGGATCAGAAATTCTGATCACAATGGGATGCTCAATGTTTCATGGCTGAAAGCCGCCATGTCCCAGGCCAAAGAAAACTCAGCACTTGCAAAACCCTCTGGCTGACATCCTGGCGATCAAGTAGAGTCATTTCCTAATTGGGGAGGTTCCTGAGTGGACCCAGGTGCTCCTCCCAAACTTCTCAACTAGATCCACGTTTACCAGGTTTGTGATCAAATCAGGCAGGGGCATCAACATCACATCTTCACCTGATCACCTAGGGGAGAGTCCTGGCCCTCACAATCACCTGGAAAGGAAATCAGTACCCTGGTCAACACCTATGCCCCCAACATCCCTATCAGATGTGCAAACTTTTTGAGGAGGTGGCCAATTTATCACTACCAGAAGACATCTTTCTCCTAGGGGACAGGTACTGTTGGCTCGCAAGGGCCACAGATAGAGAGCCCCTGGACATCAATCAACCCCGCAGACATCAGAAACTCATGTTGCTCATGTCCATGATGGGAGTTATTGATGCATGCCCAAAGGATGTGCCAACCCTTGAGCACATGACACGGCCACATGTCAGAGAGGGCGAGCTGCTCTCAATGACGTACATCAACCTAATCTACATCCTGGCAACCCTTAAGTCTATGGTAGGAAACTTCAAAACAGTTAGTGACACACACTTGGACCATCGTCTGGTAAGGATAACCTTGAGGTTGTAGACGTAGGAACAACCGCACCCAAAATGAGAAAAAGATTCGCCCACAAACTGTGAGTAACGCCGACTTTGCCCACTGACTTATGGTACAAACCCTGTCCTGCAACGGAAAGGCCCCCTCAGCGAGGACTTGATCCAGAACTGGGGACGTCTGAAAGCTGAAATGGTCGCAGCTGCAAAATGAACATCCTCCAGGAGGCACGTGGCGTAGGCATCAGCGCTTTAAAGGGTGATCAGCCAATGAACACATCTTGAGAAGAACGCCCTCAAGAGGGACACAACACCAACTGGACGAGGGAATGGGTTCAGTTGACCCTTGAGATCCAAGGTTTCAGCAAGCAAGCCCAATAATGGCTTGAATTACAGGTGGGAGCAAAACTGGTGACTGAGGGTAAAAAAACATCCAGATTCTTTATTTGTCAGTTCACCACTCAGAAGTCCTGGTTCCAATGCAATGCTCTGACTGTGCAAGATGGCACAATGGCGGTCTCCAGAGGCTCTAGAAGAAATAACCCACGATTACTACATGAATTATAATAATAAGGTCGCATTACCTCAGGACATTGTTTCCTTCCTTGTGAGGGTGGAGCCACCCCTGACCCTGGAAATATCAGCCCTCATGACACCAATAATGAAGGAGGAGCTCAATGTAGTAATCAATAGTCTTCCTTGGCGGAAGAGTCCAGGAACTGATGAGAACCCATACTTGTTGATTGTGACAATTCCAGACCTCCTTAGCAATGTTCACCTTGCTGCACTCAACAGATGCCTGGATGAGACTAAGCTAATGCCTGAAGGAGATGAAGCCCTTATCGTTCTCCTCCACAAAAAAGCAATATACATTCACTTGTCAACTGGCGTCCAATCTTGCTGATTAATTCTGACACCAAACTGCTTTTCAACACTCTGGCACGTCATCTGTGTTCAATCAGGAGGTACTTGATCTCAACAAGTCAGCACAGATTTTTCCCTGGAAGGAGGGTCTTGAAAAACACCTCATGGTCACCAACGTCATGTGTAAACCCTAAGTGGGCATCAAAACTCCTAGACCAACAAAAAGCTTACAACAGGGTAGACTGGTCCTACCTACACTATTTCATGGAAAGAGCACAACTGCCACATAAATTCATTGACTGGGCAATGAAGCAAACAGCTACAACAAACATATCAGTTTTAGGCCTAGAATTCTAGTCAGCCAAAATCTCACCTAAATGTGGGGTGAGGCAAGAGGACAATTTTGAGTCTCCTGTTGTACAACCTGGCTTTTGACCCAGTGTTGCAGGTGGCAGAGGTTGAGCTTGATGGTATTTGTGTGCTTGGACAGCCACCTCTGAAAGCTCTGGAATATGCAGATGATGCATTCATCAGGATTGTGATCTTGGAGGACTCAGATAAACTTGAGTCAATTTATCCACCAATACTAAACAGCTATAAATGCAAGAGTCAACAATTCAGAAACGGAAATCTTACCTGTTGGTGGCATGAAAATCACCTAACCAACCCAGGGTGGCAAGGCTCAAACCAGGGATTGTCAAAATGCCCCAGCTAGAGCCACTCTTCCTCCTGCCACCCCCACTCATCCAGAAATGGTATCTGGGGTGGGTAACAATTGGGCCTTATATACTTGGCGCCGTGGCCATCCAAGGAAGACTGACATCATGGTAAATCAGAAGAAGCGAAACCAAATAGATTGCAATTTACAAAAAACACATTTAGAAAATTCAAAAGATGGATCTGTCTCAGATGTGATGAATCAGGAGCTCTTCATTGATGTTGGTAATGACAAAATCGTCACATCAGCTGATCTGAACATAAATGTAAAAATTAGTCTCATTAATCAGGTAGGTATTGCAAATAATTGCAGGTTAAAAAGTTACCTGGATACAATGGGACCATCAACAATCAACCAGCTGACCCAATTAAAAAATATTTAAACAATTTAATGAAAAATAAAAAAGCCTTAAAACCAACTGAGACCTTAGTTGCATGTCTCAGAATTTTGGCCAGTATGATTTAACTGGCAATGAATCAAGCAGCTGACCTGATGAAATCAATTTAAACAATTTAAAAAACTTTCTCTCTCGTTGCAATCACTTTTGCAACTTATTCAATTCAAGTCTGATTCTAGTTTGATAATCTCACAGAGGAGATTAGTCTGCGCCCATGTCAGGGAGCAGTTGGGCAAGTAAGGTAAGAGGAGTAGGTGGAAGGCCTGCGGCCTCCAACATTCAAAAACGCCCCAGAGAAACTGGTGAAATAGAAATTTTTTTAAAAAACTGGCGGTAACTATTTCCCCAGAAATCCTCGCTTGGCAAGCACAATGCAACCAGTACATCAACACACCGCACTCCCAGCCACTTTCATCGGTGGAATATAAAGTCCACGTGTTTCTGGATATCCAGCAAATGGCTCTATGGAAAAATTTTGTGGGGATGTGCACAACTTTTTCCCGACCACGGTGTATGTCACACCTCACTCTATGTCACACGGTTGGCTGGACCTAGGTTTTGAAAGCAAGGAAGCAAAAGATGAGGCTGCTGCGGTGCACGTAGTGATCAACCTCCATGAAGGGTAATGGGTTGTCAAAACCAAACGCACCAGATGGATAAAATCCAACCAAATTTTCCTCACATTTGACTTTTTGGCTACTACAGTAAAATGTGACATTTTGGAACAACACCTGAAAGATGGTCTCGCCGTCTATGGCGAGATATAATCTTTTGAAATGCAATGCTTTATGCTGATGCACACCTGTGCACCGGTAAACCATTGCAGTTCTGATCCCAACTGAGGAGATTGCGAAGGACCTAACCCAGATCCCACACTCCACTTTTATTAATATTGAAGGGCATACCACCCACCCTTTCCAAGTGACCGTGGACAGCGCACCCCCACACTGCACCCACTGTGATGCGTACAGCCATAAGGCACACGCATGCCCCACCAAGGAGGGCGTCACATTCCAAGAGCACCCCTCAGTGGCCATGGCCAGCGGAGAGGCTTTTACAAACCAGCCATTAGTACCAAAGAGGCTTTCCTGTGGGGAGCACAAGGCTGCTACCTTCTGGTAAAGCTCATCTCCCCGCAAGAGCGGAAGAAGGCCAAGCAGGCCCACAGGGCCGCGGCTAAGGAAGCGGCCAAAGCCACCACCGCTATCCCACACTCCCAACGCCAGGAGGACATTGAAACCTTCGCAGTGGAAGCAACTCAGGAATCCATCAACCAATCAGATTGGGAAGTCCATACTGATTGGGCCACCCAATCTGAGGATCCAATGGGTGACTCAAATTCTCCCAATCTTTGCAGCCAAGCTCCAGTGAAACTGACTTGGCCTTCAACCTACCTGAAAAAATTTTATTCGCCCTGCTAGATGGTGCACCAAACTCATCCACACCACAAAAAATTTGTTTGACAATGGGGAAAAAAGTGAAGGCAAAAGCCAACGCAAACCTTTCTGCAAAAATTAAAAAAAATACTGATAGCGTTGCTGCAAACACCTGCGCTACTGTGAAGGCCCATGGGGATCTAGAGGAGGCTGAGGGCCCGGGTGACCACCCCCTCACACCTAAGGTGCGATGCGGCAAATCTTCACTTTAGGGACTTTGAATATCGCTGGACTCAAGGCCTCAACATCCCGGGCTAGGAAACTGATTTTTTTACAACAAAATTTACCCATGGATATCCTGGCCATCCAGGAGTCCCACTGTCCACAAGGTTCCGAGGAGGCTTGAGAAACTATGCTCCTCCCATCCCTATCCTTTTGGTTAGAGCACTGCGGGGTGCTAGTTTGGAGAAACAATTTCTTCAAATTTTTATCATCAGAAACCTTCCTCAATGGCTGAGTCCTCATTGTCACCTTCTCATGGGCTGATGTGGCACACGCTATTGTCAACATTTATGCCCCAAATGGTGCATGAGAGCGTCAGGAATTTTTCTCATTGGTCAAATCCCTCCTGCTACCCCCAGACCCTTTTGTAGTTGGCGACATGAAATGTTAGTTAAACACACCAATGGACTGGTGGCCTTCCTCCTCCCACGCCCCAGGGTCATGTAGAACCGCGCGTTCTAAAGGCCACCCTTGGGTTAATGGATGCACTGCTGCGGCATGCCCCGCTGCTCAAAAACATGATGCGCCCCCATGTCCACAATGGCCAATTAAGGTCCATGTCCCGCATCGACCTTATCCTTACGCTGGCGAAATTCCAACCCCACATTTCCCACTTCAAGACAACAAAAATGGAATTCTCTGACCACTGACTGGTCTTGATAACCTACCACCTACCCACCACAGTGGTTAAGGCCCCACATTGGTGCAAGCTCTGCCCCTCCAAACTCATATCGCCAGGATTTTCCACTTGGGTGGAATCAGCAACTTTGGCAAAAGAGTTTGTGGCACCATTTTGCGCAGACCCCATCTCCACATGGGCAACCTTCAAAGGGGATACCATCCGCCACTCTCGCCACTTCTCCTCCAGATGCTCATGAGTCACATCGGCTGTCATTTTGCATGCCCTGGCAGAGTTGGCACACCTGGAGTCCAACATCCCAGCTACAGGATACAGCCCCGCATGGGGCTGGAAGTGGGCAGAGGCAGCCGCCCACCTCAACGTGCTCGAAAGGCAACACAAACATCAGATTTGTGTTCAATACAGGGCCAAATTCATCACAAAGGGCAACAAGTGCACCACATATTTTTTCAGAAAATTTTTCGCACCATGTCAGAGCGTGGCCTGCACACAGGTGCAACAATCGGATGATTCCATTGCCAATATGCCAGCCAAAGTGGCAATTGAGACACAGAAGTATTACTCCAAGTTATACCAATCTGATCCAATTCAGCTGGCCGAAGTGGCGGAATTTCTCAACTAAGCCAACATTCACACCATTTCTTGATACCCAGAAATATTGAATTTGATTACTCCAAACGAATTATGGACAGCCATCCATGGTGCACCAAACCGAAAATGCCCAGGCCAAGATGGCATTCCATATGAATTCTACAAAAAGTATTTCAAATATATATCCCCATTGCTGCTCGCCTCACTTAATCAAAGCCTGTTGGAAACGCGCCTCCTACCAGGAGGACATGAGGCCTTTACCATCACACTCTTCAAAAAAGGGGATAAGCTAGAATTAGCCAACTGGCGCCCCATTTCTTTAACCAACACAGACACCAAAATTTCAACAAAGATCATGGCTAACCGTTTAGGGACTGTAGCATCTGCCACCATCTCCCCAGAACAATTCGGTTTCATACCCAGAAGGTTAATTTGGGATAACGTGCACTCTGTGGCTAATGCATGTTAGTCCACAGCCTCTGGGGCACTTGTATTCTTGGACCAACAGAAGGCCTATGATAGAGTAAACTGGGAATACCTCAGGGCCTGCCTCCATCAATTCCGCTTACCCCCTTGCTTCATCAGCTGGGTGATGCTGCTTATGGAGTCTGCAACAATGGCAGTGCGTGGCCCTGGCTTCCTCACGGAAGTAGTCCGCCCTCAAAGGGGCTTGCGACAAGGGGACCCCCTTAGCCCACTCTTATACAACTTCAGCCTTGACCCACTACTTCGAAATGTGAATTCCCAACTCACTGGGGTTCATGTGCCAGGCCAAGCCCCAGTCAAGATGATGGCGTTTGCAGATGATTGTGTGGTCGGGGTGTCTAATAATCAAGATGCACGCGCACTTGAAGCTCTCATCCATGAGTATTCCCGGGTAAGTAACGCGGCACTGAACGCTTTCAAAACCGAAATTATCCTCCTTGGTTGAACTCAAAACTGCTGGGCCCCAGCAACTAGCTCCCAGCCCGGCCCATCTGCTCGCACACATGCTCGCCCTCCCGGCTCACCCCACACCGCCCCACTGGTGCTCCCCTTCGTGCCACGCCCTACCATAGGGCTGGTCCGCCATCTGGGCGTGTGGGTGGAGGCAGGTGGATACGCATCAGCAGTAATGGAGAGTCATATTCTAGAAAACGTGACAAAGCGCATCGCCTCTCTCAGAGCCCACCCTACTTCCCTTACTAGCAGGGTTGTTTTAGCCAACTCTATGCTCCTCTCCAAAGTTTGGTTTGGAGCCCACGCCATCCCCTTCTCCCCAAGATTCTTCAAATCCTTGTACGCCTTGCTGCAAGGATGGCTTTGGTCAGGCCGCCCTCCGCCAGTATGGCTAGAGGTCATGTTTGGCCCATATCATCAAGGTGGCATGGGTCTGCTCGACTTCAGAGCCCATGCTGCCAAGATCTTGGGTGCCTGGATAGCGGCCGTCACTGCCCCTATGCTCCCCTCCCAACACTGGTCCCGCGCGTCCTGCTCCGACTTCTCCCGCACATTAGGCCTCAACAATCCTTCAAACCCCCACTCCCTGATGAAATACCTGGCTTCACACCCATCGGCCACAGGCCCTCACGGTACCAAAACTCACTACAAACAAATCCTCCTCTCCGTGCGGAGCGCTGAGTGGAGAATTAGTATTAGCGGACATACAACCCAAAGAGGCCGCCCCTCTCCTCAATTCACACAAGAAATACAGGGGCTACCCATCCATAATGGCGTATCCCCACAAGGCCCATGTCCTATCCAGGGTGGACTACATGGACATGATGGACATTTCATACTCCATTGAGACCCAAAAAACTATCTGGAAATACACTCTCCATCCTCTGTTGCAGCCTCAAATATGCTCTCATGTGTGGCGCTTCCTGAGGCGGGCGTATCGTACAGCTGAGCGCTCTAACGTTTTGCACTCATCCTGTGTCATGTGTGGCCAGTATGGAACGCTGTTCCACCGCCTGGAGAATTTTCCTACCTCTAAAGTGATATGGCGCGAAGTTCAACGACTGCTAGGCCAGGATCAAACACATCCCTTCAGTCTGTCAAGAGATATGTTTGCTCTATCAATGGCCTCCCCCTTCTACCCTCCCTCCGTGCTCTGGTGGTTGCAATCGCCATGTGGACTATCCACACGATTGTCTTGGATGCCATCGCAGGCTCCACCCCCACCCTCCCAGAAGCTGTCCACAGATTCCAATCACATTTGGTGGACCACTTTCAAGCGTGGATGTTTGGATACCTCCCACCGCGTCGCCATCAGCTGGTCTCCTCCTGGTTCCCAGTTTGGTTCATCAAATCAGACCCCTTCCTCCACACGTGTTCAATTGAGGCTACGGCCCCTTCACACGTTCCCTCCCCTCCCCATAAGTGGCGTTCCCGCTGGCAACAAGAGATAGCATCGCTTCTCTGGGGTGACTTCCCTGTTACTAAGTTTTGTCTCTTTTGGGTCATATTTGTAAGTGTTTGTCCCATGGTCACCCTTCCCCGCAATAAATAAAATAAAATTTAAACAATTTAATGATCAATTACAGATTCTTTTAATTCTTTTCAAAAATTTAAATAATTTAGAATCAATTATCAACAATCAAGGCCTTGCAGGATCAGAACTTTGTTGGGTATGATGTAACTGGTGACAAATTGACTACCCACCCAAATTTAAATAATTTAAATATTTTAAAGCAAATTTAAATTCAGTTGAGGAAATCTGAAGCATTAATTTAAATAGTATATCAAGTAAAATTAAAGAAAACTTATCAGCAAACTGCATACATCTCATCAAGCACTTTTGGAACACCCTTGACATCCACCAGAATACACAAGAAAATAAAAAAAACTGGACAGAAACTGAGCCCCATTTAGAGTGGTAACTTTGGGCAGCTTAATAAAACACCTGGGCACACCCTGAACCAAAGCGGGCTGGACCTGCCTGGGATCAAGGACAAGCTCATCCAGAAGCTCAAATCCTGCATTACCTCCCTCAGAGGGTGGCAAGCGGGGCTCATAGGTGAGTTACAGTTGTAAATTCCAACCTTCTTCTGATCCTCTGGTTCACAGCTGCAGTTGTCCCCTTCTCCTCAGATTGCCACAACCGAATCAGGGCCATACTGCAGTCAGAGTTGTGGGATGGCAGAAGATCCCTGCTATGAATAGGGCCGCTCCAAGGACTAAGAACAGAAGGTGGCCTAGGTCTCACCAACAATGTCACCCAATCCAATAAAATATTTGGTAAGTGGATAGTTAGAGTGACAAGCCCAACCCAAAACAAAACCATTGGTCACAAGCTGCACAAATCAGCCTGGTCAATGGACTCAGACTCGCCAACCCCACAGCTCAAAACACCAGCCCTGTCCTACCTGATGGCCAACCTGAAACTCATGGTCTACACCAGTCTTAAACTTCTCCTGCGCAGTACTGAAGATCATCCATCAAGATTAATGGCTGCTCCCACTCAGCATAATGAGAGGCTAACCTTATCAAGGATTCATAACCCACACTCACATTCAGGATTGCAATGGTGCACAAGTCACAGTAGAGGACTACCCCTCACCAAGAACCTGAAACTTATCCCGTATAAACCTTCTAGACCAAAATATCTAGTCATACAACAAAAAAGTCAGATTTTTTTGGAAATTTGCAAATTATGATTTACTTTACTCAAAAATTAGGACGCATGTCTGGCAATTCTTACATAGGGCCTACCAAACAGCCAAGTGGTATAACTCAACCCAGGACAATGTAAAAAATCTGGCGCAAAAGACACCCTATTGCACAGGTTGAAAGGGTGCCCCGCCCTAACTTGTCTGGAAACTAGCATGGCCACTAATGGCACCCAACCGCATGCTCACCAAACTATACCCAATTACAAATTTTATGCCAATTAGTATTGACTCACCCATCCCAGAATCGCTTTAAGCGGGCATTTTTTCATTATCCATATGGAAAATTCAAACTATCTATATCAAAGCAATTTAAAATTCAGCCTCAAATCCCGTTGAAATTAGCAGTCATTTCAACAAAAACATATTTAAATTATTTACATTTGGCTGTTCAGTGAAGCAATAACGCCCCATCTCCAGGGGATAGTGCAGAGTTGGCTTCTGCTCCCCTTCCTAAATGTCAATTTAGAACTGCAAATCTGTCTCAACATCAGTGAAAATTTACTGATCAGCTCAAACAAACCCCCTCCAACACAACCAGGTTCTATGGGAACACTTGCCACAATGTTCTACCCTAGTACTTGCTTTTAGGTCATGCCCACCTATCTCATATTCTCCCCTCTCTTTGGTGTGGCATATTTGCTTATAAGGTCAGCCCACCTCAAATAAAATCATTATTGCTATTGCTTTTCCTTCTCTTAAGCATTACTTTTATAGATAACAGGAACATTTAAGTTGAATTAAACATTTATTAATCTTAAAGAAGGAAAAGGTGCACAATTTCAATCAGAAGTACTGGGGAAACATTGCAACGGGTGGCAATTCCACCTACATGTTGTTTCCCAAGGGCATCAAAAGCACCCACAAGGAGCTCCTGGTTAGCCATGTGAATCAGACCAAACAACAAATGCAAGTCCCCACTGAGGGGTACTTGAAAAAGCTACACCAGCATATGCTTTACAATAATACCCGCCACTCACTCCCCTCTTCCCCTGTTAAGCATGGGGTTAGAGGGAAATTTGGAATTTGAGCTCCCAGAGATCATGTTGGCAATTACTAATTAAGAAAAATGTACTTCAAAAACGCCGTCTTTATTATGCAACAACTTTTTCAAGGTCTTTTAGACATAATCTTTGCCATGGTGGAGTAGGCAGATGCTGTGGCAAAGGTCTTTATCATAGTAACCATCAAAGGTGTATACTGCATCAAGGTACATCATATCCACTAGAACAAGGAGAATGTCCTCTTCATCTACTTCCAATATCTCTCAACTGATCTCTCCCATGACTTTATTGAAGCGGAGCTGATCAAAGGCCTTGAGGAGCATGAAAGAGTGAAGCAGTTCGAGCTGCAGTGATTCCACCTCATGATGGAACTCTGCAGTTGAAAACGAATTGTGGTTATTGACCTCAAGCCTAAAATAGAAGCTAATCTCAATCTGATCCCATGCATCGCGAAGTTCTTCTTGCTGGAGGGACAAGTAATTAACCTTTTCAAAGTTACCCAAGGAGGCTCTGCCCATCCAACAGCACTGCCAGAAGCTTGGTCACTAACCCCACACATGCCCTGCCATAGGCAAGCATCAAGAGGAGGACCTGAAGAAAAGGAATAAACTGATGAAATTTTGGAAAACTTCAGGTGGCAACAACCCCATTCAACTGAGGTAACATGGTGAGTATCAGATTGTAAAACCAGTAACTGCCAAACAATGCAAAGCAGAGGAGAAAGTGAAGAGATGAGCAGAGTTCAGAGCAAGGGCTGAGGAAGCTAAAAAAGTTAATCAGATTCCGAAATCAACCAACAATGTTGGAAATGCAAACCACTTTTAGAAACTGAGGGAGACTCATTAGGTGTTGATGGAGGGGACAGCAAAACAGCAGATGCAGGTGGTGATACAGGGCAAATGAAGCACATGGGTGTGGGAAATGAGCCAATTTTGGTTCAGGCTGGGGATTTACAACTCCGGTCACTTACCTAAAGTCTCAAAAAAATTTCATAACAAAGGTTACAAAAAACTTCAGGATTGTTCAGCTATCACTAAAGTGAGCGCTGCCTCAGTTCAACTCGGCTTGGTGGCCTAGAATTCCTAACTGCTTAAAGGAAGCTTGACTTGATTGAATCACAAGAGAACTGGGACAAATGCCCCAGAACTATCTGATTAAGGCGGAACAAGTGGATTGGGTAATCTGATCCGATAGGGATGTTCAATATCACAGGGATGAAGGCCGCCACGTTTTGGAACAAGAAAATTGGCACCCTCAAAATCCTCTGGCTGACAACTTGGCAATCCAGAAGAGTCATTGCCCAAGGGGGAGGAACCTGAGTGGATTCAGATGCTCCTCCCAAACTTCTCAACTTGGTCCACCTTCTGTAGGTTTGTGATCAAACCGCGCAGGGGCATCACCATCACATCTTCACCTGGTCACCTAGAGGGGAGATTCCTGTCCATCACAATCTCCTGGCAAGAAAATCAGTACACCCTAGTCAATATCTATGCCCCCAACATCCCCAGCAACCGCGCCAACTTCTTTGAGGATGTGGCCAATTTACCACCACCAGAAAACAGCTTTCTCCTAGAGGGTATAAACTGTTGGCTCACAAGGGTCAAAGACAGATGGCCCCAGACATCAATTACCTTGGCAGACACCAGGAATTCACATCTCTCATGGCCATAAAGGGAGTTATTGATGCATGACTAAAAGGCGTGTCAACTCTAAAGCATATGATGATGCTCTATTTTAGAGAGGGCGAGATGCTCTCAATGGTACGCGTCAACCTAATATGCAATCTGTAAAACCTTAAGTGCAAGGTAGAAAACTTCAAAACAATGTGTGTCAACCGCTTGGACCATCAGCTGATAAGGATTACTTGAAGTCACAGCTGCAGGCACAACCATGCACAAAATGGGAAAAGATTTACCCACAAACAGTGAATAATGCTGATTTCACCCGTTGTTTGGAAGTTCAAACCCTGTCCCATGACGTGAGGGACCCCCTCATAAAAGACCTAATCTAGACCTGGGTGACATCTAAAAGCCAAAATGGTCACTGCCGCAAAATGTACATTATCCAGGAGGTATGTGGCAGAGGCATTGGCTTATCAAATGGCGATCAACAAACAAACAAATCTTGAGAAGAAGGCCCATAAGCGGGCCACAGCACCAACTGGATGAAGGAATGGGTTTGGTTGACCCTTTAGATCCAAGGTTATAGAAAGCAAGCCTAGGAATGGCTCGCATTACAGGCAGGAGAAAAATTGGTTGCTGAGGGTGAAAATCATCCAGATTCTTAATGCGCCAGTTCACAACCCAAAATTACTGGACCTAATGCAACACTCTGGCCACACAAGATGGCTATAGCGCGTTCCCTAGATATGCTAGCAGAAATAAACCACGATTACTACACAAAATTATACTCAAACAAGGGTGCTTTACCTAGGGACATTGATTCATTCCTTGTGAGTCTGGAGCCACCCCTGACCCTGGAAACATAGGCCCTCATGGCACCAATAAAAAAGGATGAGATCAACGTGGCAATCAAGAGTCTTCCCCAGCGGAATAGTCTAGGACCTGATGGGATCCCATAAGAATTGAATGCGACATTTCTGAACTCCTTAGCCACATCCTCCTCGCTGCACTCAACAGATGCTTGGATGAGACTAAGCTGATGCCTGGAGGGGATGAAGTTCTGCTTATTCTCCTCCACAAAAAAGGTGATACACATTCACTCAACAACTGACATCCAATCTCGCTGATTGATTCAAATTCCAAACTGCTTTTAGAAAGCCTGTAATATCATCTGGGTTCGATTGGGAGGGACACGATCTCAACAAACAAACACAGATTTGCCCCAGCAAGAGCATATGGGGCAACATCTTCATGGTCACCAACATTACTCAGTCAAACTCTAGCAGGGCACTAGTATTATTAGACCAACAAAAATCTTATGACATGGTAGACTGGTCATAACTACACTGTTCAAAGGAGAGAGCACACCTGCCATGAAAATTCATTTACTTGGCGATGAAGCAAACAACAACCACAAGCATATCAGTTTAAGGCACTGGATTCCAGTTGGCAAAAATTACACCTCAATGTGGGCTGAGGCAAGGGGACCTCCCGATCCCCCTGTTGTAAAAACCTGGCTTTCAACCCAGTGTTGCAGGTGGTGGAGGCGGAGCTCAAAGGTTTAGTGGCATGGGCAGTTACCGCTGAAAGCTCTGGCATGCACAGATGATGCAGCATAGGGATTGCAAGCTTAGAGGACTTAGAGAAACCCAAGTCAGTTATCCCATAATACAAATCAGCTAGTAATACAAGAGTTAACAGATCAAAAACTGAAATCTTACCTTTTGGTGGCACAAAAATCACCACCAACCTGTGGCAGCAAAACTTAAACTAGGGTTTTCCAACAGGCCCCAGATAGACCTACCCTGCCTCCTGCCACCCCACTCAGCTTGAAATGGTATCTGGGGTGAGTGACAACTGGGCCTTATATACATGGCACTGTGGCTTTCCAAGGAATACTGACATCGTGGCGAATCAGAAGAAGAGAAACCAAATAGATTGCAATTTACAAAAACGCATTTAGAAAATTCAAACGTTGTGTCACAAAGTCAACTATGGGCTCCGCTAGTGTTCTAGGCCAACCAGTATGAAGACTGGTGGCCCTTTGATATTTCGCCTTCATTCGTGTACTAAACCCCTATAGTCCTGCATCCAAACTACCAACAAACCACCAATGGCTTCGCCTAAGCACCAGGCGTCCTCAGCGTGTGCCCCGACAAGTTCTGCCCCTTCCTGGGTGGCTCAGGCACTCCCGCGCTGCCCCACCCTCATGACCCTTCACAAACCCATCTGGGCATGCCCAAGCGAGTCCATCCCCCTTCTTGGGCAGCTATGGCATCTCAAGTGCTGCACCCCACTAGGGTTAGTGGCTATGCAGCTCACCACTGGTAGCCAGCCGGCCATGTTCCCACTGGTTCCTCATAAGGAGGAGATATGGGAGCTGGCAGCACCAGCCACTCCAGGCGTGATCACCCACGCCTTTGGGGTTCTCCTATCCTATTTTCCCCACTCTAGTGGCTCTTACTACTTCAAACAAATAGGAAAAATAGGCAAATGAGAGATGTTTGTTTAGAGGAATGAATGACTATTTATACTACTTTCAAGGCTACTTTGCCCAAGTGCTCTTTGGCAAATCATCTGCCAGAAAACCCATGGGCCTCTTGATTCCAAAACCTCTATCAGAATTTAAACTTTTCATAGTGATTCCCTCTTAGATCCGCTCCTATGATCACCAAATATAAAATTAGGTCAATCCATCCTCAGCATAAGTCGCTGGTCAATCGTATATAAACTCATAAATAAATAGTAATTTGAGCACTTTTAACATGAGTCGCTAGTGCTCCAAATTAAGTGATGGAACCATTTCAGACAGTTTTTAACGGATTCATCAGCTTTCCACTGGAAACTCCCAAACAACCTTTGGATGGTATTTTGGCAGTGAATGCAGTTTCTGTCGAACCTAAACATGAACAAACATATAACTATTTAGTATTGAACAAGGCAATTAGCTGGCAATTACACCCAATTAACTGAAACCCCTAATTTGAATACTATTGGAAAAATTCATCTGGTTAAAATCCCAACACGTTGAATCTGTCTCAGATGCAACAAATCAGGAGCTGGCTTTTGATTTTTAATAATGACATCATCATCACATCAGCAAACCTGAATTTGAATGCAAAAATTTGTCTAGATAATCAGGTATTTATTGCAATTATTTGCAATTTTTAATATTTACCTGAAAATGATGGAACTGGTAACAAATCAACTGGCCAACTTGATGAACCAATTTAAACAATTTAATGCAAAACAAAAAATAGCAAAATTCAACTAAGCCCTTATTCGCAGGTCTTAGATCTTCACCAAATATGATGTAACCAGTGATGAATCAACTAGCCAACCTGATGAATGCAATTTAAATAATTTAATGTGCAATTAAAGTCTCAGAATCTAATATATGTAATTTAAAATCAATAATTGACAATTGTAACCTTAACTGCAGGTCCTAGAACCTCGCTGAGTATGATGTAAAAAAATTATTTGAGGTGGGTCGACCTTGGGACAAATATACCACACTGAGAAAGTTTTCTGGCCAGTACAGGTTTCAAACTCAAAACCTGCACTAGGGGTGGAAGCAGTTTTACCCACTCAGCTAACCAACCTTTTGCTGAGTATGATGTAACCAGCAACAGATTAATTTCCCACCCAACTTTAAATAATTTGAATAATTTAATACAAAATTTAAATCAATTGAGGCAAACCAAAGCAGTAATTTTAAAATTAATTGAGTCCAATTAAAAGAAAAATTATTTAGCAAACAGCTTATAATTCACCAGCACTTAGGGACCACTCTCAATAGCCCACCAAAATCCAAATGAACCAAGAAATCAGGCAGAATATGGGCCCCATTTGGGGTGGCACATTTGGGCGGCCCAGTGTTACACCAGGGTATCACCCTAACCCAACGGGATGGACCTTCCCAGGATCAAGTATGGGCTCATCTGGAAGTTTGCTTCCCACATTGCCTCCCTCAGAGAGAGGCAAATGGGACTTATGGGGTGAGACATGGTTGAAAATTCCCTCCTGCTTCCAACTCTCAGGTTCTGAGCTGCAGTTGTTCCCTTCTCCTCAGAGTGTCACAACCACATCAAGCCCTTACTGCAGTTATGTTTGTGGAAAGCAGAAGAGCCCCAATATGAATAGCCCACTTTTTGGAACAAGTATCAGAAGGAGGCCTAGCCCTCACTGACTACTTCACCCAATCAGATAAAATATTTGTTAAGTGGATAGTTAGAGTGACAAGCCTGACCAACAAACCAAACCACTGGTCACACGCCGCATGAATCAACCTGGCCAGGGACCTTATAATTGCCAGCCCTACAGTGCAAAACACCCTCCTGTCCTACCTGGTGGCCAATTCAAATGCCCACAGTCTACACCAGTTCTTGAGATTCTCCTGCACGGTACTGAAGATCATCTGATGAGATGAGTTTCTGTTCCCAGTCAGCATAACAAGAGGCTAATGCAACTGAGGTTTGCAAACCACACCTACACTTAGGAATGCAGGGGCGCACAAGTCATGGTAGAGAACTACCCCCTCCAAGAACCCAGACCCTAGCCCATATTGACCTTCAAGACAAAATGATTATCCATATGACAAAAAACTCAAAAAAAGTTGGAATTTTGTGACTTATGATTTTCTTCACCCAAAAATTAGGGCACTCATCTAGTGATGTTTACACATGGGCTACTGAACAGATGAGTGGTCTAATTCTTCCAAAGAGCACTATAAAATATGTGACGCAAAAAATACCCTACTGCACAGGCTCAAATTGTGCCCAAAAACTTGACTTGTCTGAAAACTAGCATGGCCACTGATGGCACCCAACTGCATGTTCACTAAACTATACTCAATCGCAATTTAATGGCACTTTATATTGGCTTATATATTCCAGAATTGCTCTGAAAGGGCATTTTTGCTTATCCCTATGAACAATTTACACTTTCTATCTCATAGCAATTCATAATACGTCCCCAAATCCTGTCAAAGTAACCAATCAATTTAACAAAAACATAATTAAATTAACCAACATTTGTCTGTTTGGTGAAGCAATTCTGCACCAACTTCAGAGAATGGTGAAGAGCTGGCTTCCACTCCCCTTCTTAACAGTTGGTTCATAACTGCAATTAAGCCTCAACATCAGTGAAAATTCACTGAGCAGCTTAAGCATATCACCTCCAACGCCGCCAGGTCCTATGGGAACACTTGACATGATGTTCTCCCCCAGTACTCAGGTTTAGGTCATAGCCTCCTTATTTCATATTATCCCATCTCTCTTTGTGTGGCATATTTGTCCCAAGGTTGGCCTCCTCAAAAAGTAATGGTGTTATAATTTTTACTATTATTTTTATTATCATTATTTCTATTACTATTATTATTATTACTATTATTATTATTATAAGGGGTGTGGCATAGTTGGGAGGGCAACCTGCTATCACCCCTCATGTCATGGGTTCAAATCCTGTCATAGCAGAAATTGCATTAATTGCATTTCTGTGCCAAGAGAATATCAATACATGTGGATTCATGCACCATGCTTTGGTCCAACCAAGTGAATCAGTGAAGGTAGATCATGTAATCCTGGCTTATCAGAACACTTGGAGGAAGGTTACCCTCAGTACTTGGGTTTTGTCCTCCACTCCTATATTGTTGCTCCCTACTCCCTATCCTCTCTATCAGTGCAGTATATTTGTCCCAAAGTCAGCCCACCTCAAATAAAATTATTATTATTATTGCTTTTCTTTCTCCTAAGCGTACTTTTATAGAGCAAAGGAAGATTCAAGTTGAACTTGCACATTCAATAATCAGTAAAGAAGGAAAAGATGCACAACTCCAATCAGAAGTCCTGGATAAACATTGCAAATGGAGGTAACTCCACTAACATGGTGCTCTCTAAGGTTATCAAACGCTCCCACAAGGAGCTTCAGGTTAGTCATGCAAACCAGACCAAATGACAAATGCAAGTCCCTACCAAAGGGTACTTGAAAATGCTGCACCAGCATATGCTTTATAATAATCTCCACCATTCACTCCCCTCCTCCCCTGTTAAGCATGGGGTTAGAGTGAGCTTTGTGGTTGAGCACTCAGAGATCTTGTTGGCAATCACAGAAAAAAGAAAAACTTATTTTTAAAATGCCATTTTTATTAAGTAAGAATTCTGTTGAAGATTAGTAGATATTGGCTTCGCCATGGTGGAGCAGGCTGATGCCGCGGCAAAGGCATCATTAAGGTAACTATCAAAGGTGTGCTTCACCATGTCAAGGTACACCGTAACTGCTGGAATAAGGAGAATGACCTTTTCATCTCCTTTGAAGATCTCCCAACTAGTCTCCCCCAAGACTTTATTAAAGCGGAGCTAATCAAAGGCCTTGTGGAGTATGGAAGAGTGAATCAGTTCAAGCTGCAGTGCTTCCACCTCATGCCAGAACTATGCAGTGGAAAGGCGATTGCAGTTATCAACCCCAAGCTGGAAGTAGAAGATGATACCAACCTGATCCCACATGTCACACAGTTCATCTTGCCAGAGGGACAAGCATCTGAACCTTTTAAAGTCACCCCAGAGAAGGCTCCTCCCATCTTCCGGCACTGCCAGGCGCTTGGGCATCAGGCCCATGCATGCCCTGCTCCAGGGAAGCAGCAGGAGGAGGAGAACCCTGAGGAAATGGATGAAAGTGATGAAAATTTTGGTAAACTTTAGTTGGCAACAACCCCATTCAACTGGGGGGAACATGGTGAGTATCAGATCATCAAACCAGTCACCGCCAAACAATGCAAAGCTTAGGAGAAAGCAAAGCGATGAGCAGAGGCCAGAGTGAGGGTTAAGGAAGCTAAAAAAGCAAATCAGATCCTGGAGACCAATTATGCTTGAAATGCAAACTGTTTTGAGATCCTGAGAGAAACCCCCGAGGAGCCAATGGAGGGGACAACAAACCAGCAGATACAGGCAGCAACACAGGGATAGATGCAGCCCATGGGAGTGGGAAATGAACCAGCGCTGGTTCAGGCTGGAGTTCACAACTCTGGTCATCTACCTGTAGTCTCAACAAAAAACTCTCAGAACAAGGGTTACAAAAATTTTCAAGATGGCCCAGCAACTGATAGAGCGAGCACTGCCTCAGCTTGTCTCAGCTCAGTGGCACAGAGCTCCCAAATGGGTACTCAAAGCTCAAATTGCTTTAATCATGATAGAACTGGGTTAAATGGCCCAGAACTATCCTATTAAGGCGGATTGGGTGGATTGGGCAATCCAATCACAATAGGGACGTTCAATATTGCAGGGCTGAAGGCCACCACATCCCAGGCCAAGAAAAACTCAGCACTTGCAAAACCCTCCAGCTGATACCCTGGTAATCCAGGAGAGTCACTGCTCAAGGGGGAGGAGCCCGAGTGGACCCAGATGGTCCTCCCAAACTTCTCAACTTGGTTCACCCTCTGTGGGTTCATGATCAAACCAGGCAGGGGCATCACTGTCACATCCTCGACTGATCACCTAGGGGAGAGTCCTTGCCATCACAATCACATAGTAGGGAAATCAGTACACCCAATCCAACACTTACACCCTCAACATCCCCAGTGACCGCACCAACTTCTTTGAAGAGGTGGCCAATCTACCCACTACTGGAAAACAGTTCCTCCTAGGGGACATGAACTGTTGGCTTACAAGAGCCACAGACAGATGGCCCCTGGACATTGATCATCCTTTCAGAAACCAGGAACTCATGTCACTCATGGCTGCATTAGGGGTCATTGATGCAAGCCCAAAGGATGCGTCAACCCTTGAGCACATGACAAGGCCACACATCAGAGAGTGCGAGCTGCTCTTAATGACATGTATCATCCTAATCAGCAACCCTCAAGCATATGGTAGAAAACTTTAAGACAGTTGGTGTCACCCACTCAGACTATCGGTTTGTAATTATCACCTTGAGGCCAGAGCTGCAGACACAGTTACGCCCAAAATGGGAGAAAATTTACCCACAAACCGTAACTAACGCCAACTTTGCCCACTGGTAGCAGTACAAACCCTAGCTAGGAATGTGAGGGACCCCCTCAGCGAAGACTCAATCCAGACCTGAGGATGCCTGAAAGCTGAGATGGTTGCCACCACAAAATGAATGTCCTCCAGGAGGCACATGGCCGAGGCATCAACGCTCCAAAGGGTGGCCAACCAATGTGCACATCTAGAGAGGAATGTCCGCCAAGTGGGCTACAGCACCAATTGGACGAAGGAATGGGTTTGACTAACCCTCTGGATCCAAGGCTTCAGCAAGCAAGCACAGGAATGGCTCGCATTACAAGCAGAAGCAAAAGTGGTGGCTGAGGGTGAAAAATCATCCAGATTCTTCATGTGTCAGTTCACTGCCCAGAAATCCCAAACCCAATGTGATGCTCTGGCCATGCAAGATGGTACCATAGCATACTCCCCAGAGGCGCTAGCAGACATAACCACAATTACTACACGAAATTATACTCAAACAAGATCGCCCTACCTCAGGGCATTGAGTCCTTCCTTGTGAGGGTGAAGCTACCCTAACACTGGACACATCAGCCCTCATGACACCAATAACAAGGAGGAGCTCAATGTGGCAATCAAGAGCCTTCCCAGCAGAAAGAGTCCAGGACCTAATTGGATTCTGTATGAACTGATTTCGACATTCCCAGACCTCCTCAGCCACATCCTCCTCACCACGCTCAACAGATGCCTGGATGAGACCAAGCTCATGCCTGTAAGGGACAAAGCCCTGCTTGTTCTCCTTCACAATAAGGGTGACACACATTCACTCATTAACTGGTGACCAATCTCACTGATTAAATTCTGACACCAAACTGCTTTCAAAATGCTGGCACGTAATCTGGGTTCCATCAGGAAAAACGTGATTTTAATGAACCAACACAGTTTTGTCCCTGGAAGGAGCATCTGGGACAACATCCACACAACCACTAACATCACCCAGTCAAACTCTAGTGGAACATTAGAATTCCTAGACCAACAGAAAGCTTAGGACAGAGTGGACTGGTCATACCTACACTGTTGCATGGAGAGAGAACACCTGCCACGATTATTTATTGATTGGGCAATGAAGCAAATGACTATGACAAGCATGTCAGTCCTAGGCCCTGGGTTCCAGTCAGCCAAAATCTTACTTAATGTGGGGTAAGGCAAGGGGACCCGCTGATCCCCCTGATGTACAACCTGGCTTTTGACCCAGTGTTGTGGGCTGCAGAGGCAGAGTTGGTAGGCATTGGCGTGTGTGGACAGCCCCCGCTGAAAGCTCTGGCATATGCCAATGACAATGTAGTCATAGGGATTGCAAGCTCAGAAGACTTGGAGAAACTAGATTCAATCATCCACCATTATGAATTTTCTAGCAATGCAAGGATTAACAAATTAAAAAACAGAAATCTTATCTGTCAGTGGTATGAAAATCACCCAACCTGTGGTGGCAAAACCTGAACCAGGTTTCACCAACTGGCCCAGCCAGAGCCACCCTGCCTCCTGTCACCCCCACTCAGCTGGAAATGGTATCTGGGATGGGTGACAACTGGGTCTTATATACCCGGCGCTGTGTCTGTCCAAGGAAGACTGACATCATGGTTAATAATAAAAAGCATAAAATATAGATTACAAGCACCAAAAAATGCATTCAGAAAGTTTAGAAGTCAGATGCATCTCAAAAGCAATGAATAAGGAGTTGGCCACTGATATTGATAATGACATCATCGTCACATCAGCTGACCTGTTTTCAAATGCAAAAATAAGCTTTGATAAGCAGGTAAGTATTGCAATTAATTTCAGGTTTCATAACTCATCCAAAAATGACGGAATCAGCATCAAATCAATGGGCCAAATTGACGTAACCAATTTAAACAGTTTAATGCACAATTTTGACATCTCAGAATCTAATATAATAAATTTAAATTATTTAACTACACCAATCAATTATCAAGTCCTTAATTGCAGGTCTCAGACCCTCGCTGGGTATAATGTAACTGGCAACAAATCAAGTGGCCAAAATGATGGAATCAACTCTAATAATCTCATATAATTTCCAAAGTCTCAGAACTTGATCCAAATAATTTAAGCAATTTAAATACACCAATTGACAGTCAAGACTTTGATTGCAGGTCTCAGCGCATTGCTGTGGATGACGTAACCAGCAATGAATCAATTACCCATCCTAATTCGCATAATCTAAATAATTTAAAATGAAAATTAAAATAATTGAGATGAAACAAATCAATAACACAAAAATTAAATTTTATCAAATTAAAAGTAAATTTTTTGGCAAAACACATACAATTTGACAGCACTTAAGGACCACCCTCACCTCCCACCAAGATCCACAAAAAACAAAAAAAAAACTGGGCAGAATATGGGCCCTGTTTGGGGTGGCGCCTTTGGGTGGCCCAGTGAAACACCTGGGCATCACCCTGAACCCCAATGGGCCTGACTTGCCCAGGATTGAGGATGGGATCATCCAGAAGCTCAAGTCCTGCATTGTCTCCCTCAGAGGGCAGCAAACGGGACTCTTGGGGTGAGTCACAATTGCAAATTCCCTCCTGCTTCTAATTCTTTGGTTCCCAGCTGCAAGCGTTCCCCTCTCATCAGAATTCCATGACCGCATCAGGGCCTTACTGCATTCTTGTTTGTGGGGGGCAAAAGAGCCCCAATAAAAATAGGCCTGCTCCACGGACCAAAAATGGGAGGAGGCCTAGGCCTCACTGACCACGTTGCTAATTGACAAGGTAATTGGTAAGTGGATAGTTAGTATGACAAGCCCAACCCCCAAACCAAACCACTAGTCACATGCTGCACGCATCAACCTGGCCAGGGACCTCAGTCTAGCCAGCCCTAAAGCACTGAACACCCTTTTTGTCTTACCTGGCAGCCAATCCAAATGCCCGCAGCCTACATCAGACCTCGAGCTTCTCTCACACTGTACTGAAGACCATCTGTCAAGATGCGTGGCTGTTCCCACTCAGCATCATGAGGGGGCAACAGAGTCAAGGGTTTGCAAATCACACCTACGCTCAGGAATGTAGGGGCGCACAAGTCCAGTGGTGGAATACCCCCTGCCAAGAGCACAAACCCTAGCCCATATTGACCTCCTAGACCTAAAATGATCAGCCTTATGATGAAAAAACTCAAAAAAAAATTGAACATTTGCAACCCATGATTTACTTCACCTAAAGATTAGGGTACATGCCTGGTGATGCCTATACAGGGCCTACTGAACAGCCGACTGGTCCAACTCAACCCAGGAATACTGTAAAGTATGTGGCGTAAATGATACCCTGCTACACAGGTTGAAAGAGTGCCCAGCAGCCCGACTTATATGGAAACTAGCATGGCCACTGTTGGCACCCAACTGTGTACCCACTGAACTCTGTCCAATAGCAAAATTTCATGGCACTAAATATCAATTCACCAATTCCAGAATTTCTCCAAGTGGTCATTTTTACATTATTTATGGACAATTCACACAATTTATCTCGAGGAAATTCCTATTTGTCCCCAAATTTTGTTGAGAGCAGCAATCGCTTTAACAAAAAAATAATCAAATCATTCAATACTTGGCTGTTCAGGGAAGCAATTCCATGCAGACTTTTAAGGATGGTGCAGAGATGGCTTCCACTCCCCTTCCTAACTGTTTACATGAAAATGAAAACCTGTATCAACAGCAGTGAAAACTCTCCGAGAAGCTCAAGTGAATCCTTCCAACACTGCCAGGTTCCATGGGAACACTAGCCACAATGTTCTCCCTGGTACTCGAATTTAGATCGTGGCCCCCTCATTTCATATTATTCCCCCTCTCTTTGATGTGGCATATTTGTCCTAAGGTCAGCCCACCTTGTTAAAATTATTATTAATAATAATATTATTATTACTTTTCTTTCTCGTTGCAATCACTTTTGCAACCTTTTCAATATAAGTCTGAATCTAGTTTGATAATCTCACAGAGGAGATTAGTCTTCGCCCATGTCAGGGAGCAGTTGGGCAAGTAAGGTAAGAGGAGCAGGTGGAAGGCCCGCGGCCTCCAACGTTTGAAAATGCCCCAGAGAAACTGGTGGAATAGAAAAATATTTTAAAAAACTGGCGGTCACTATTTCCCCAGAAATACTCGCATGGCATGCACGATGCAACCATTACATCAACACACCACACTCCCAGCCACTTTCATCGGTAGAATTCAGAGTCCACGTGCTTCTGGACATTCAACAAACAGCTCTATGAGAAGAATTTTGTGAAGATGTGCACACAATTTTCCTGACCGTGGTGTACATCACACCTCACTCCATGTCACGCGGTTGGCTGGATTTTGGTTTGAAAACAAGGAGGCAGCAGATGAGCCTGCTGCGGTGCATGTAGTAGTTGACCTCCCCAAAGGGCAACAGATCATCGAAACCAAATGCACCAGATGGATGAGAGCAAACCAAATTTTCCTCACGTTTGACTTTTTGCCTACTATGGTAAAACGAGACATTTTGGAACAACACCTGAAATATGGTCTCACTGTATATGGCAAAATACAATCTTTCAAAATGCAACGCTTCATGCTGATGCCACACCTGTGCACCGGCAAAGCCATCGCAGTCCTGACCCCAACTGAGGAGATCATGAAGGACCTAACCCAGATCCCGCACTCCACTTTTATTGATATTGCAGGGCATACCACCCACCCATTCCGGGTGACCATGGATAGCGCCCCTATCTGCACCCACTGTGATGCGTTTGGCCATAAGGCGCACGTGTGCCCCACCAAAGAGGGCGTCACATTCCAAGAGCACCCCTCGGTGGCCATGGCCAGCGGAGTGGTGCACTACGAACCAACCACAAGCACCAAAGAGGCTTTCCCGTGGGGAGCACAAGGCTGCTACCTACTGGTAAATCCTATCTCCCCGCAATAATGGAAGAAGGCCAAGCAGGCCCACAGGGCCGCGGCCAAGGAAGCAGCCAAAGCCACCACTGCTATCCCACACTCCCGATGCCAGGAGGACATTGAAACCTTTGCAGCAGAAGCAACTCGGAAATCCATCAACCAATCAGATTGGGAAGCCCATGCTGATTAAACCACTCAATCTGAGGATCCAATGGGGACTCAATATCACCCAATCGTTGCACCCAAGCTCTGATCAAAACTGACTTGGGGCCCATCCTAACTGAAAAAAATTTTGACCTGCTCAATGGTGCACTGAACTCATCTGCACCACAAAAAATTTGTCCAACGTCAGGAAAACAAAAAGTGAAGGCTAAAGCCAACGCAACTCTTTCCACAAAAATTAACAAAAATACTGATAGTGTTGCTGCTAACACCCATGCTGATGTGAAGGCTCATGGGGATCTAGGGGAGGCTGGTGGGCCCAGGTGCTCACCCCTCGCACCTAAGGTGTGATGGGGGAAACCTTCACTTTAGGGATGTTGAATATTGCCGGACTCAAGGCCTCCCCATCCCAAGGCTAGGAAACTGAGTTTTTTACAACAAAATTTACCCATGGATATCCTGGCCATCCAGGAGTCCCACTGTCCATGAGGTTCCAAGGAAGCTTGGAAAACAATTCTCCTCCCATCCCTATCCTTTTGGTTAGAGCACTGTGGGGTGCTATTTCAGAAAAATAATTTTTTCAATTTTTATTGTCAGAAACCTTCCTCAATGGCTGAGTCCTCGTTGTCACCTTCTTGTGGGCTGACGTGGTACATACTATCATCAACATCTATGCCCCAAATGGTGCATGAGAGCGTTGGGAATTTTTCTCATCAGTCAAATCCCTCCTGCTACCCCCAGACCCCTTCGTAGTCAGCAATATCAACTGCTGGCTAAACACTCCAACAAACCGGTGGCCTTCCTCCTCCCACGCCCCTCAGGGCCACATTGAACTTTGCGTTCTAAAGGCCACCCTTTGGTTAATGGATGTGCAGCTGCAGCAAGCCCCGCTGCTTGAGAACATGATGCGCCCCCACATCCACAACAGCCAATTAAGGTCCATGTCCCGCATTGACCTTATCCTTACATCGTCGAAATTCCTACCCCACATATCCCCCTTTAAAACAACAAAAATGAAATTCTCCGACCATCGACTGGTCTTGATAACCTACCACCTACCTGTCACAGCTGCTAAGGCCCCACATTGGTGCAAAATCCGCCCCTCCAAGCTCGCGTCGCCAGGTTTATACATGGGTGGAATCAGCAACTTTGGCAAAAGAGTTTGTAGCATCATTTTGCATAGACCCCATTTCCACATGAGCAACTTTCAAAGATGATACCATCTGCAAACTCTTGTCACCTCTCCTCCCGACGCTCATGAGCCACATTGGCCATCATCTCGCGCGCTCTGGCAGAGTTGGCACACCTGGAGTCCAACATCCCAGCTACAGGATACAGCTCTGCATGGGGCCAGAAGTGGGCGGAGGCAGCCACCCACCTCAACATGCTCGAAAGGAACACAAACATTGGGTTTGTGTTCAATACAGGGCCAAATGCATCACAAAAGGTGACAAGTGCACCACATATTTTTTTAAAAAAAATTGCACCATGCCAGAGTGTGGCCTGCACACAGGTGCAAAGATTGGATGATTCCATTGTGGATACACCAGCTGAAGTGGCAATCGAAACACAAAAGTATTACTCCAAGTTGTACCAATCTGATCCAATTCAGCCAGCTGAAGTGGCGGACTTTCTTGACCAAGCCCACATCTGCACCTTTTTTTAATACTCGAAAATAATGAATTTGATTACTCCAAACAAATTATGGACAGCCATATGTGGTGCACCAAACCAAAAATGCCCAGGCCCAGATGACATTCCATATGAATTCTACAAAAAGTATTTCAAATAAATATCCCCATTGCTGCTCGCCTCACTTAACCAAAGCCTGTTGGAAATGCGCCTCCTACCAGGAGGACATGAGGCCTTTACCATCACACTCTTCAAGAAAGGGGACAAGCTAGACTTAGCCAACTGGCGCCCCACTTTTTTAACTAACACAGACACTAAAATTTTAACAAAAATCATGGCTAACCGTTTAGGGACTGTAGCATCTGCCACCATCTCGCCAGAAAAATTCGGTTTCATACCCAGAAGGTCAATTTGGGATAAAGTGCACTCTGTGGCTAATGCATGCCAGTCCACAGCCTCTGGGGCACTTGTATCCTTGGACCAACAGAAGGCCTATGATAGACTAAACTGGGAATACCTCAGGGCCTGCCTCCATCAATTCCGCTTACCCCCTCGCTTCATCAACTGGGTGATGCTGCTCACAGAATCTTCAACAATGGCAGTGCATGGCCCTGGCTTCCTAACGGAAGTAGTCCGCCATCAAAGGGGCTTGCGACAAGGGGACCCCCTTAGCCCATTCTTATACAACTTCAGACTTGACCCACTACTTTGAAATGTGAATGCCCAACTCACCGGGGTCCATGTGCCAGGCCAAGCCCCTGTCAAGATGATGGCGTTTGCGAATGACTGTGTGGTTGGGGTGTCTAATAATAAAGACGCACGCGCACTGGAAGCCCTCATCCAGGAGTAATCCTGGGTAAGTAACGCTGCACTGAATGCCTCCAAAACTGAAATCATCCTCCTTGGTCGGTATCATAACTTCTGGGACCCTGCAACCAGCGCTCATCCTGGCCCATCTGCTTGCACACGCGCTCTCCCTCCAAGCTCACCCCACACTGCCCCACTGGTGCTCCCCTTTGTGCCACGCCCTACCATAGGGCTGGTCCGCCATCTGGGCGTGTGGGTGGAGGCAGGCGGATATGCATCAGCAGTAATGGAGAGTCATATTCTAGACAACGTGATGAAGCGCATCGCCTCCCTTAAAGCCCATCCTACTTCCCTTACTGGCAGGTTCGTTTTAGCCAACTCTATGCTCCTCTCCAAATTCTGGTTTGGAGCCCACGCCATCGCCTTCTCCCCAGGTTTTTTCAAATCTATGTATGCCCTGCTGCAAGGATGGCTTTGGTCAGGTCGCCCTCCACCATATGGCTAGAGGTCATGTTTGGCCCTCATCAGCATGGTGGCATGGGCCTGCTGGACTTCAGAGCCCATGTGGCCAAGATCTTGGGTACCTGGATTGCAGCCGTCACCGCCCCTACGCTCCCCTCCCAACACTGGTCCTGCGCGGCCCGCTCCAACTTCTCTCACGCCTTGGGCCTCAATAATCCATCGAGCCCCCACTCCCTGATGAACTACCTGGCTTTACACCCATCAGCCACAGGTCCTCACGGTACTAAAACCCACTACAAACGAATCCTCCTCTCCATGCGGAGCGCTGAGTAAATAATTTGTATTGGCGGACATACAACCCAAAGAGGCTTCCCCTCACCCCAGTTCACACAAGAGGTACAGGGGCTACCCATCCATAATGGCGTGATCCCCACACGGCCCCATGTCCTATCCAGGGTGGACTACCTGGACATGATGGAAATCCCTTACTCCATTGAGACTCAAAAAACCATTTGGAAATACGCACACCATCCTCTGTTGCAGCCTCAAATCCGTTCCCATGTGTGGCGCTACCTGAGGCGGGTGTACCATACAGCTGAGTGCTCTAACGCTTTACACTCATCCTGCGTCATGTGTGGCCAGTATGGAACGCTGTTCCACCGCCTGGAGAAGTTTCCTACCTCTAAAGTGTTATGGCGCGAAGTCCAACGTCTGCTTGGCCAGGATCAAACACATCCCTTCAGTCTGTCAAGGGATATGTTTGCTTTATCAATGGCCTCCTCCCCTTCCACCCTCCCTCCGTGCTCTGGTGGTTGCAATAGCCATGTGGACTATCCACACTATTGTCTTGGATGCTTCGCAGGCTCCACTCCCACCCTCCTAGAAGCTGTCCACAGATTCCAGTCTCATTTGGTGGACCACTTTCAGCCGTGGATGTTTGGATACCTCCCACCACGTCGCCAACAGCTAATCTCCTCCTGGTTCCCAGTTTGGTTCATCAAATCAGACCCCTTCCTCCACATGTGTTCAATTGTGGCTACGGCCCCTTCACACGTTCCCTCCCCTCCCCATAAGTGGCGTTCCCGTTGGCAACAAGAGATAGCATCGCTTCTCTGGGGTGCCTTCCATGTTACTAAGTTTTGTCTCTTTTGGGTTGACATTTGGAAGTGTCCGTCCCCTGGTCATCCTTCCTCGCAATAAATTTAAAATTTAATATTATTATTAATATTATTATTAATTTTTATTTTACTTTCTTTCCGCTCAGTGTAACTTTCTGAGCCAAATTACATAAATTTAAAAAATCAAATTGTATTCACCCATAGTAGTTTCACTCTGATGTCCTTAGATTCTCTGCCAGCTTCTCCAGCGTGGGGCAGCGGCAAAACTCCCCCTCCATTTTCCATCCAGCAGGAAAATGTGCTAGGACTGGTTCACCCAGTCATTCCAAACCCATGGGCTGATTCGTTCTGCCCAAGGACCTGGATGCCCACCCTGCTTGTACCCAAGCGGTACCTCGCTGCCCCCTGGTGCTCCCCTGGAGCAGCATGTGCTACGGCCTAAGGGTTGATTATGGGAAACTCTTCCCCTACAATGACCAAACCATTTATCAAAATGGCACAGGCAGTGATGATACCTACCTGATTTATAATTTCCGCCCCTACAAAGAATATTCTGACCTTGGCTTCACCTGCAAAGCCAATGCTGCCACTGCAGCAACTGTGCCCCTGGTGTTTCAGGGCACCCCTCTCCCCACAACTCAAACTCGGCTCCCAGCAGACACCACTTTGGTGGTCCAGTTTGCTGGCCTGCCCACCCACCTCCCCCTGAAGTGCTCCACCAGGAGCTGATGGCTGGTTTGGCAGCCTATGGCTCCAACCCCATCTTACAATTTGTGGTCCCTAATGGGGCCACACGATCTGCTGTACCTTGGGCATATGCCACAATAAGCCCTGAATTTAGTAAAATTGTGGCGGCAATTCTGCCATGCACCATTATTCCCTCAGCGCCCAACCATCCGTTTTGGGCCTGCATTGAGGGCGGGCGGAAGATCTGTTTGTCATGTTTTGAGCTAGACCACTCGAAACGCAAGTGCCCCTACTCAACCACTTCAGATGGATTGGATGACTCATCCACTGACCTCCAATCCAATGCCCACCCTGTACAATTTCAGGCATGGGACACAATCTTATCTCCTCCACCCCCAAAGCCTGTTGCTGCAGCTACACCTGCAGCTACCAGTCAGCCTCCTCCCCACCCCAATGTTATAAATAATTCTTCCAATCAAACATCAGATTGGATCCCAGTTTGATCCCATGCTTCTGCAAATGAATCGAACAAACCTCAACTATATGCTGATTCCCTAATCTAATTCAATCAAAACCCATGGGAATTATTGGATGAAATTGACAAATCAGGTAACGTCATGGAGGAACCATTGCTGGAAGTCAAGCAGCCCTGTAACGCAGAATGGGATGCAAAATTCACACCTCATAAATATGTCCCATAACCATCTCTTTCTGCTAAGCATCACTTTTCATAAAATCAATTCAGCCTGAAATTTAGCTCCACTAAAGAGATTTACGAAAACTATTAGCAAATATATGGCGGGAAACCCCGCAAAAGAACCCGCAGGCTATGCCAAACGAGCCAGCACCACCCCAAACGAAGCAACCCTCAGTTACCCACCTCAGGGTCAACCAGAATCACCCGCTCTCAAGCAGCAGCCATGAAAGCAGGCACCACCCCCCAACCTGGAGCCACTTCAACTAGCGCCAGTTCACCCTATCGCACTTCTGCAACTTGCACGCCCAACAGCTCTGTGTGCGCTACCTCACACCAACCCGCTGGGCCCCTAGACCAAGGAGGCTATCACCCACGCTGTTTTAATGGCGTCTGCTCAGTTGAATGCACCTCAGCCCATCCAGGCATTCACCTCCCCCATTGTGTCAGCTAATTCAGCCCCATCTATTATTGCTGACGCTTGTTTTGGCTCCCTCCATGAGGGGCGATACCCAGCTACCTGGCCCCCAAACCCACGGATGTAAGGTTGGATTAGCCGCACATTCTGGTTCACTAAGCACCAAATTGGGACAATCTACTCTTCCCAATGGGGATTCAAATGGTTCAGATTTTTAAACTTCACACCAGTTCCAATCTCACCCGTCCCATTTAAACCCCATAATCGGCACTTCTCAAGTCAGCACTTTATCTCCATATGCTGAAAACGACCAATTCACCAATCAGCCAATGATTTTTGCCCACGAAATCACAGCAAATACTCGGGCTGAATTTACCCAAATAGATTGGGATGGTGATGAAACTTCGCCCTCCTCCCTATTAGCTGGAGTTAATTCCAATATGAATGGGCCTCCCCAATTTAATGAGGCCCAACAATCCGCCCCTCAATTTAATATGACGCCAGCAACTGCTGTAACATTCCAGCAACAGGGGATCTCCACAAACTTGTCCAAACCACCAGCTCGCATTCAACCCACGATTGAGGCCCAAAGCAAACACAAACGTACCAAAGGAGCCACTGGGGCGTTGCAAAAATCTCTGGCACCAACGCTACCCAAAGCTGATCCCCGTGAAGTGGCGATTTTTGTTGATGTTAAGAAGAAATGGGCCAAAACATGAGCGCAAAAAGCTCTACCTCGCTCAACCCTCTCCCACGCAATTTGCCTTTATTATGGGAATAACCCTGTTGAATCCTATATGGAGGATTACTTTTCATACTTTGCAGCGATCGCGGAGACATTCCCAACTAACACCACCATCCATGAATCAGTGGAGGACCACTACATCGATGTGGGCTTCACTGAAGCTTCCCTTGCTGACCATGCTGCCACCCTCCAGGTCATTATTCCGTGTGGATCTCTTTGCATCTCCTGCACACGCTCTCACCTGGAGAAAATTTCATGGGCTACTTTTTCCAACCTACCAACGACTGTTGATCCTGAGTCTCTTAAACTGGCGCTCCATCGTGGTTTAATGGAGTTTGGGTCTGTTCTTTCAGTGGACTTTAGCATCCCCTCTTACTATGCTCCCACCCAAAGAGCTCGCACTGCTAGGGCGTCGTTCATCCCCTCCCCCACTGTATCCCAAACATTGAGGTTATTCATCGTGTGGCGGTAGTTGGGGCATGCCCTGAGATCTTTTTTGTAGACCCTGATCAGGTGCGCCCCCGGTGTTCATGGTGTAACACCCTTGGACACCTGTATAGTGGCTGCACAGCTCAAAAACAAGCCCTCTTAGCCACCACCCAGGGGCCTAAACCAGGCCAAAAACGATCCTACGTGGCCGCAGCAGCAATTTCACAACCCACACAATGGGTTCCCGTTCAAGACCTGTCCCCTGAGGCCTTACGCCTATCAGTTGAAAAAGCTAACCCACTATTGGTATGGGATACTTCGCGCTCATGCCCCCTTCCAGTGGGCACCCCCTCCAATTTCCCAGAGTCAACTCCCTCTCTCACCAAGCGCAAGGCATCTCCCACAGGGCGCCCCTCGTCAGCCACCCCCACTAAGGGCTCCGCGGCACCCCCACCAACCTCCACCAGCGATTTATCGCATCAACCCTCAGCTCCCAATGGAGTTATGCCCACCAGCATGGACTGGCAACCCGCGGCCTGCGGTAGAAGTGCCACCTCAAAGAGTCCTACCCCAACCCCACAGTCCATTTTGCGCGGCTCCTTTGCAGTGTTAAAGGAAGTGAATATGGACTCAGACTCATCAAATGGGGACACCGCAGAGGTCGCCGTTGAGCACCCTCAGGTCCTTCCCCTGAAACGGAGCGGGGGCAGCATCCTAGGCTGGCTTACTGTGTCCTACGCCCCCCCCCCCCTCTCCTTACCCTCAGAACCCTTGACGCTCCTCACGGATTTCAGCTAATAGTCAAGCTAAAGGACTCAAAACTAGCCGCCTCACAGCAGCAGGTTTAAGCGCCGGCAACCCCCCAGGACATGGAGGGGAACAGCTATGAGTCCCCACGGCAGCACCCTGTCCCTGCAATCCATCAACGTGAATGGGTTGCGGGACTTTAAGCGGAGAGCCCGCCTCCTCCGCAACTTCAGGTCAGCACAAATTGACATCGCTGCTGTCCAGGAGCCCCATATCCTCCCCCACGAACAATCTGCATGGAATGAACAGTTTGGAGGCAACTCCTTCAGGACAAACCATTCCGCCCTTATTGTTTTGAATCCCCAGGTTATAATCCATTCTTTTTCACAATATCTAGGTGGCCGCCTCATACTGGCCAAACTCACCACTCCTGACTTCTCTTTCTTCGCTGCAAGCATCTACCTGCCTAATGCAGGTCAGGAGCAAAACCGGCTCTTGGAAGAGCTCGTCCAACTCAATCTCCCATGGAATACAGTCCTCTTGGGAGATTTCAACACAACCATAAGTCGCGTCCGTGACTCTTACCCCCTGCAGCAAAGGAACGCCCTGGATCAAGTCGCCTCCAGGATTTCCTTCGCCTGAGTGGCTTTATGGATGCGCTTCCACCCTCCGCGTCTGGCCTAGGTTGCATGACTAGGATCCAGTATGAGGGAGGAGCTTTCCAGTCAGCGTCACGCATAGATATGGCACTGATTGGCCCCCTGCTAATTGGCCACAACTCCTCTCCCATCTCGTGACAACCATCTGAGTGATCACAGGTCACTCACCATTGTCCTCACCACCACGCTTAGACTGTCGCGTAGGTTCTGGCCTAGGGTTGCCTCAGCTCTTCTCAACAGCCCCTTCACTAAGGAGAAGCTGTCTATGACCATCCGGGAGACTCTCAACCTCCCCCCCACCCCACCTGCTTGACCACAAGGCTAGATGGGCGGTGACCAAGGAGGGCATCACCCGCGTTGCTTACAACTGTGCCAAAGCCCAGATGACCGCAGCTCGCGCCAGAGTCAAAAGGGCGGAAGCCAGAATCAGACATCTGGAGCGAAACTGCCAGCCTTCGCCCTCTCCCAGTTGGTTGGAAGACTGGGAAGCGGCGCAGGAAGCACTCCGCTTGGAGCTCACACTGCAGGAAGAACGGGCAGCAAACTTTACAACATCTCGTTACTATGCTCAATGGGAACGCCCCACCCGCTTCTTCTTTCAGAAACAGAAAGCCCGGTCAACAGCGCAGGATATCACTGCACTAAGATTGGAACTACAACCACTAGGATAAGGAGGAAATCACGCAGGAACTACACCGCTTCTACTCCAGCCTCTTCCATGCCACCCAGGTGGACCCGTCGGACATCCAAGACTTCCTGTGGCGGGCTCCAGAGCCGCCCATTGACCCACGGGCTGATAAGGCTCTACTGGCGCCTATTTCCATCCAGGAGGTGATGGAAACCCTTCTGAAATCCCCACAGCTTAAAGCCACAGTCCCAGACGGAATACCCTTCGAGGTGTACCTTCTTGAACCTGCGGTGATAGCCAGAACCCTCCGCGACCTCTTCGCTGCACTCTTGGTGAATGGCGAGGTCCTCCCCGACTCCAGAGGCTCAATCACGACCCTCATTCACAAGAAGTCAGACCGTGAGAACCTGGCGAACTGGCGCCCCATAGCGTTGATCAACACAGACCACAAGCTCTTCACGAAGCTTCTGGCCAACCGCATCACCAAATAGGTGTCACCTCGCCTCTCCCCATCCCAGTACGGTTTTATTCCGGGGAGGTCGTTATGGGACAACTATAATGACCTCCACGTGACTTTGACTGCTAACTCTCGTAAGGTGAATGGCTTTGTGGCTCTCCTGGATATGGAGAAAGTATATGATCGGGTAGCCTGGAAGTATATTGATGCTTCCCTGGCCCGCTTCCATCTCCCCCCGCAGCTAGGCGCTGGATATCAGCACTCTATGACCAGCTCCACACCAGAGTCCTGGCGCCAATGGGTTTTACAGTGGCAGTAACAGTTGGACAAGGTCTCCGGCAAGGGGACCCCCTGAGCCATATCCTTTTTAACATCACCCTCGACCCACTCTTGGCCTCCTTACAGGACAAGCTAACAGGGATTCTGGTCCCAGGCAAAGCCTCCACCCGCACCATGGCATTTTCAGATGACACCGCCATTGCATTTGGCTGCCCTGGGGATGTTGCCCTCGCTGCTGTGACCATTGAGAGGTACATCAAGGCGTCCAACGCCATGGTCAACACCTCCAAGACAACAGTTGTACAGGTCGGCTCCCCCACCTTCCCCCCACCATTTGGTATTGAACCTGTGCGCGGTACCTTCCGTCACCTGGGCGTTCTCACCAACCAACAAGGAGTTGCGCTAAAAGACAATGAGGACTTGCTCCTCGCAGCAGTTAACTCCAGGATTGCCAGCTGGAACTGGCGGCACATCACCCCCCAGGGTCGAGCTCTGATGGCCAATGTGTTCCTTTTCTTCATAGTCTGGTTCCTAACGCACGTCTGCCCATTCACAGATGCCTTTTATACGCGGCTCAATGTACTCCTCCGGTGTTGGATCTGTGGCTCAAACCATCCACCAAAGGCCCTTTCAACCATTGCCTGACCCTGCAATGAAGGGGGCCTAGGGCTTCTGGACACGCGATCCCACGCCACCACAATCTTCCTGAAGTTCCTATGGCCGATTGTCCGCTGGGACGCGACCCCCATGCCCCAATGGGCGCCCGCCCTCCGCCAGTCAGTGTCAGCATCTCTGGGTCTTCCTAGAGCATCTCTGACCTCATTAGGGTAGTGGCTCACAAACCACCCAGGCCATCGCCTGAAACCATCCTCATCCCCCTACTGGAACCAGGCTCTCCTTGCCCTGAAACGAGTAGGAGCGCGGATCCACCATGCCTTCCCGTACAGAAGGGACGGCCCTGGCCTCAGCCCCCATCGCCATGCAATTGTGCACAATGGACAAGTTGTCACAACTCGCCTTAACCCCCAAGATCGTCCTCCCATCCGCCCAAGGCTCCTTGAGCTCCTCCCTCCCTCCATGAGATTCGACCTTGAGGAATTGTTGGAGGACGTCTATCACACCATCTTGTCAGCAAAGGTGTCCAACACCTTATGGAGGGTGCTCCATTGTTCATACAGGACAGGGGACCGGACTGGCCCTACATTCCAGCACCGAAGCTTCCCCCACTGTGCGGAGCCTATTGACTCCCACCCCTCGTTTTTTCACCTGTCCAGGTGTCGCCGCATTTTGGCCAAAAACCTGCGCGCTCCTCCATGCTCAGCCCTGGTCTGGACACCCTGTGCAAGACCTCATGTTCAAGCAGACGTTGCCTGGTTGCCACCAACCCCTCTGTGTCCTCGCCTATGCCACAGCCATCTGGACCATCCATAACTCCTTCCTTCGTGCTGCCTTTGACCATCAGGTGTGGACCCTTCCACACATGATCACCCACTTTCAGGTACACTTTGAGATGGCCCTGAAGGTCTGCACTATGTCGCTAACCCTCCCCCGCTCAGTTGTCAATGCAGCACGGCTCTGGCGCGCAAACCCCCCTCCCTTTCTCGATGCCTCTCTCCCCTTCCCTCGCCTCAGGCTCTTAGGAGCCCAGGCGTAATCTAATAAACATCGATGAATCCCCCCCTTGGGTTGGGACCATCTAGTACTAAAAAAAATTTACCCGTGGCAGAACAGGAAAAATGTGCTGTAATCACTACCAAAAGCCTTTTTCAACTGATGCGGATGCCTCAAGGGCTGTTCAACGCCCTGGCTACGTTTCAGCGAGCCATGGATACTATTATTGGTGACCTGAAACTTTCATGCGTCCTTATATACTTTGACAATATTAACGTTTTCTATCAAACCTTTTTGGAGCATATCGATCATTTAGAAGCGGTATTACGCCAGCTGGCTGAGGCAAACATTAAAATCAAGCCTCAAAAATAAAACTTCTTCAAAATCAGTTGGGATACCTGGGGTTTGTGGTAGACTCTGAAGGGCTAAAACCGCAGCCAGCTAAGGTGGAGGCTATCAGCAAAATGACTACACCTTTAGTAAATGTGACATACAGGTATTTTTAGGAATGGTCGGTTATTACTGGCGCTTTATCCCTAATTTTAGCTGTATTGGGGGGCCACTATTCGAGTTGTTAAAAAAGACGCTG